>WNWK01032778.1:0-21641 GCA_009830355.1 Cherax destructor
TGTCCATTGTGTTTTGCCTCACTACTAACCCAACTGTAATAATTATTTTCCTCGGTTTTCACACAGGAAGACATTTAATAATATCCCAGTAATTATTTTTATAGTGGCCTGAAGAAGATAAATTATGTAATATCACAGTCACTAGCGAAATGGTTATGAAACAAGTAGACCGACTGAAACAAAATAAATCCGGGTCCTGATGAGCTTTTGAAGGGTTCTTAAGAATGCAAATGGAACTCTGTGAACCAATATCTAACATTTTAATTTATCTCTTCAAACAGGTGTAGTGTCTGATAGGTGGAAGATGGCTAATGTAATTCCTATTTTAAAGCAGGGACAAGTCACTACCGTCAAATTACCGCCCAATAAGCCTAATCCCCAATTGTAGGCAAATTACTAGAGTCAATGTATAGCTGATATTATTGAAGCTATCTAGATAACCATAATTTGATTAATGATACTCAGCATGGATTCACGAGGGCCGTTCCTGCCTATCTATTTTATTAACCTTCTTTAGTAAAGCTTTTGAGGCTCTTGATCATGATAAAGAATTCGATATTGTCTATTTAGATTTTAGTAAGGCTTTGATAGAGTACCGCACCAGAGACTGTTAAAGAAAGTGGCAGCTCATGGCATTGGGGGAAAAGTGCTGTCATGGATCGAGTCATGGCTCACCAATAGGAAGCAGAGAGTGTGCATAAATGGGGTTAAATCCGAGTGGGGATCTGTAACAAGTAGTGTTCACAGGGATCAGTCTTAGGCCCATTGTTATTTATAATATATATCAATGACCTTGACGGGGGAATTACTAGTGATATAAAATTTGCCGACAAACACGAAGATAGGTAGGATAATTGATTCAAACATAGATGTCATAGAACTTCAGGAAGATTTAGACAAACTTTATTCGTGGTCAGAAAAGTGGCAGATGCAGTTCAATGTAGATAAATGCAAGGTTCTGAAGCTCGGAGTGTCCATAACCCAAGCACTTATAAGTTAAATAACGTAGAACTTAGCCATACAGATTGCGAGAAGGACTTGGGGTGATGGTAAGCAGCAACCTTAACCAAGACAGCAATGCCTAAGCGTACGTAATAAGGCAAATAGATTACTGGATTTATATCAAGAATTGTTAGCAACAGAATCCAGAGGTTATATTACAGCTTTATACATCATTAGTAAGGTCCTCACCTAGATTATGCAGCTCAGTTCTGGTCTCCATATTACAGAATGGACATAAATTTGTTAGAAAACATTCAGCGTAGAATGACTAAATTAATACATAGCATTAGAAATCTTCCTTACGAAGAAAGATTGAAGACCCTTAAATTACATTCACTTGTAAGACGTAGAATGAGGGGAGACATGATCGAGTATACAAGTGGAAAATGGGTATTAACAAAGGGATATAAATAAGGTCTTGAGGATATCTCTCCAAGAGAGAACCCGCAATAATGGATTCAAGTTAGATAAGTTTAGATTTAGAAAGGATATAGGAAAGTATTGGTTTGGAATCAAATAACGGGCCTCTACTAACGTCTGAGACCAGCCTATACGTAGAAGGAACACAAAGGTCATGAGTGGACAGAGTAACAAAGCCATTGAGCATCATGACGATGGAATATTCGCCTCAGCATAGAGGCTTAGAAAGAGTTGCAGGAGAAGCTGCAGAATAGACCTAGTTGCCATAATCCAGCTTCGACAAGACTAGAGCAGAATGCAAACGAAGGAGAGTCCGGCGATCTGCCCCCCATGAACGATGCACAAGAATTTTAAGGAAGTTTAGCCGACTATGGCAAGCTGTTTTCAAAGAGGAAATGTGAGGTTTCCATGTCAAGCGGCGATCGAACAGAAGGCCAAGAAACGTGACCATACCACCTTCCAGGATACGTGAGCTGTGCAAGTACAATGGAGTATCTAGTGAAAGTAATAAAATGGGTTTTCACACCAGAAAAATTTAAATCCATGAGGAGTTGCCCAATGGGAAACACAGTTAATTGCATCCTGAAGGGAAGCCTCTACCAGGCGACAGTCAGCGCCTGCGTAAGTTATAGCAAAGTCATCCACATAAGCGACGACCAAATACCAAATATGCGATAGAAGAAGGGACGGTAGATCATTTATTGCCAAGAGAAAAAGGGTAGTGCTAAGAACACAACCTTGTGGGACTCCCTCTGCCTGAAGAAAGTCTGAGGAAAGCGAGGCGCCAACACGGACACAAAAATGTTTTTCAGATAAGAAAGCAGCAAGGAAGGTCAGTAGATTATCACGGAGGCCTAGGGAGTGGGCCTAGGTTAAGATGTTACACCTCCAAGTGGTGTTATATGCCTTCTTGAGATCAAAAAAGACTGCCAGAATAGTGTGTATTAGGAAAGCCATTTCGCACATGCATAGGGAAGCACCAGATGAGCCTGCCCCATGGCCGGGCTCAGAGAGTAGAGAAACTCTCGAAACTCTTCAAAGGTAAAGGGGTCCAGAGTAGATCGGCCCTTGCGAAAGCCATATTGGCTGGTCAGAGCAATGACAATAGCAAAAGATATCAAGCCCTGAAGTGCCTGGTTGCTTGAAACGCAGTACAATGGCAGATTTCCATTGCTGAGGGAGAGCCCTCGTGTCCAAACAAGATGCAAAAGGACTGTAAGAGCTGTTGAATGGAGATTCTGTAGCATCTGCATTCTACAGTCCACACTTTCTGGCAAGAAGAAAGTGTGGACTCTAACTCTAAGAGAGTAAAAGGTACATTATAAGGCTCGATTCCATTAGAAGAAAAATCCAAGGACGATTGTTCCCTGGCAGACTTAGAAGCGAGAAACGAGGGACAGAGGTAAAGCCCAGCCCTTGTGAGACATAGACAAGATAGTTCCCAATATTCATGGCAACTTCAAGAGGTTCCGTAACAAACACCAACAACCCGCAAAACAGGAGCTGAGTCCAGAGCATACTTGCCACACAACTTCCGTACCTTCTTCCAAACTGCACACATAGGGAAAGTTGAGGTAACGGTAGAAATGTAGTCTTGCCAACTGTATACCACCTGTGCAAATAGATACGAGTTGCAGTATAATGGAGCAGAGATCGAACAAAGCCCTGTTGAAATGATATACCAACACGCACAAGAAGGGCACTCTCAATAAAAGTTTCATCAGGAAGAGGATCAGAAGAATGTAACAGAACATGGCCTGAAATGGAACAGATAACAGCTAATCGAACTTTAGGTTCTTGTAACCCGACACACACTGGGAAAAACTGGGAGAACAACTCTTGGAGCTCTCCCCGATTACCCCTGAGGCCACGAATATTCCATTGTAAATAAGTCATTATTCACAAAGATAGGTATTCCAACAAAGAGAAGCAATAAAATCTATGGGCTAGTAGGGTCAGTGAAGTCAATGTGTGGAGGCAACGGAAAGCGAATAAGCAGGGAGGAATTGTAATGCTATGAACGAAAAGATTCTTGCGAGGGTTGTGAAAAATAAGAAGGGGCATAAGGGGGTGCACCGGTGTCCATCGAGGGTTTCGTCTCCACAATATAGTCAGAGATAGTGTCAAGTTAGTTACCATTTTGTCCTAGGCACATGTCAATTAGACACTAGGCCTGTTGTATGTATGTGTGTTTGTGTGTGTGTAAGGAAACACTTCGAAATGTTTCTGTCCCACCGGAAATTGAACCCGGCCCCTCCGTGCATGAAGCGAGAGCTTTACCCACTAGGCCACCGGGGGCTGTGTAATCTGTGTTTCAGTGGACAAGGAGGATGCTGATACCATGACTTCAGAGACAGGTGAGGTAGAGCAAGTAGAGATAGGGAAGACTATGAACGGAACCAAAGAGGTCTGAGAGGGGAGGGGGAGCATGAACCTTGAGAGATGCGCCAGCAGGGACAGAAGGGAGACCTGTGAGGGAACAGGAGAGGAAGGGGGCTGGAGAAGAAGCTGGGAGGGAATGGGAGAAGAGGGCCCAAACCAACATAAGTCTGTATATCATCAGTCAACCATAGTGAAAATCAGCAGTGCTGTGGTGTAGGAAGTAGAAAAATTAAACCCAGTAGAGTGAACCATAAGTGCATATAAACCCAGGTGGTAAACCAGGGTGAGGTTAACCAGGGTGCCAGAAGTAAACAGGGTGCCAGAGGTAAACCAGGGTGCCAGAGTAGGAGCTGCCAGAAGCATCAGGTTTTTCTCCAACACGCAAGTTATACTTTTGTATCATACAGATCATTATTACTCTGTTTAATCATCTTCAGTGGTCTGTCTCTCGAAACCCCAAAAAATCCCTACAGGATTCATTAAATAAGTGACACTGGATCTCGTCTGATCCAAGAAATAAGGGAACCATTGACCGGATTCAAACTGGTATCCTCGACCGGATTCAATAAGTGGACGGAGTTTTAGGGGCCTTAACAAACAACCAAACAATAACAAAAACTTAAAGCGGTAAGATTGCCCCAAACACTTACACTTGCAAATAAAATAGATACAATACAAATAGACAGATCACCACTTCAGGGAAGCTATTAGTAGAATATACAGTAAAACAACCAACAAAATCAGTCATGAAACCCTGTGTAGTATGCAACCAAACAAACAAACGTTCCACTGGATGGATTACATGCAACTTCTGTGGTAAATGCTGCCACGCCCCTTGTGTAGGCATTCAAGACTCTACTACACGAAATATCAAACAAGGGAAGTGTTTTTGGGTATGCCCAAATGAGACCGAATTGTGGAATAAAATCACATTGATATTAAAAGATGACAATATCAAATCGGACTTCATAAAAAACATGACAGCATTCTATAACAGTTGGGAAAGTAAAAAATCTGGGCCAGATGGTGCTACCGCCCCTGGTACAGATGTTGCAATGGTAGTCAGAAACTGTACGAATGGAGAAATAAATGATGGTGACCTGAAGAGGGACAGGAGCTCTAGTGACGTAAATGATGGGGAAACAGGTGTAGACAAGGACACACAAAAACTAGTGCTACAAACTAGCAATACCCGGCGGATAGTAAACAGGGGGATGCCCTGCGAAATACTGAAGATAAATTACCAAAAACTGATGAAGGCTCCATTGTCAGCACTAGAGTTGAAGATAGAAACGAGACAGGAACACAAGCACCAATAGGGAATACAATAGGGAACACAGTCACAAAAAACAGGGCAAACGGAAACCAGGCCTATGTGAATATTATGCTCTTGGTATCTGCAGGCATGGAAAATCTGGGAAATCAGATGGGACATGCAATTATGATCACCCCATAAAATGCCGTGCCCATATGAAAACAGGAAAATGCAACCTCCCGTCCTGTAAGTTTTCCACCCTGAAATGTGCCACTCATCAATTCAGGAAAGACAGTGCTAAACTTATATTGCCAGGCATACCACCTAAAGGGTATGATGCGACACAGAACATCCAGACCATGGCAAAACCTGGGTAGCCACAGCCACACCACCTGAGAGAGAGGTTTTTTAGTGCCAGGAAGGAAAAAAAGCTGGCAGGAAATGACAGAAATTGTACACCAACTGCAATCACTTCTGGAGTGGAATCACAGTCAATGGCCTCCACTCCAATACAACAGATATTAGTGCCAGGAAAAAAAGATTCCCCCATACCACCAATCCAACAACATTCATCTTTGCAAATATTCAGGGTCTAAAGCCAGCAACAAACAACAAAATACCTTACATCCGTGGACTCCTTACAGAGTCAAATGCTATGTTTGCGGCTTTCACAGAGACCCACATAAGGGATCACTTGGACAATGAAATATGGATCCCTGGCTACAACTTATACAGATGTGACAGAGTGAACAGGCAAAAGGGGGGGGGTTGGCCTGTATATCACAGAGTCACTTATATGTTCAGAACTACTAAATGCCTCAAATGATGTAGTTGAAGTATTAGCAATAAAGATCGAGAATCAAAACCTGGTCATCGTGGTTGTATACAAGCCTCCGGATGCAACGTCCCAACAATTCCAGGAACAGCTTCTGAAAATTGACCACTGTCTGGAAAATCTTCCAGCTCCTGCCCCCAACATCTTGCTCCTGGGGATTTCAACCTAAAGGCACCTAAAATGGAGGAGCATTGCAAACAATGTGGTAGCAGAGATAACACCAGGAGGCAGCTCAGATGAAAACTCGCACACACATGAACTTTTAAATCTCTGCACCAAATTCACCTTAAACCAGCAAATAGTAGAGCCTCACAAGATTAGAGAATACGCTGGACCTCATCTTCACCAACAATGATGATCTGATACGAAATGTCATCATATCAAAAACAATATACTCAGATCACAACATAATAGAGGTCCAGACATGCATGTGGGGAGCCCAAGATCAACAAAATGTGATCAGCCGCGAGGGAGCCTTCTCCAAATTCAACTTCAATAACAAAAACATAAGATGGGACCAAGTAAACCAAGTCCTAAATGATATACAATGGGAAGATAGCCTAAGCATCACGGATCCTAACCTATGTCTAGAACAATTTAACTCTGTGGCACTTGAGGTTTGCTCAAGGCAAATTCCCTTAAGAAAAAGGAGGAAAAGATGCAAACTAGAAAGAGAGAGGCGCTCCCTATACAGGCGAAGGCAAAGAATAACGGAGCGGCTACAAGAGGCCAATATATCTGAAATACGAAGGGAGACACTAGTCAGAGAAATAGCAAACATCGAATTAAAACTAAAGGAATCTTACAGGAATCAAGAAACGCGGGAAGAACTAAAAGCCATAAACGAAATTGAAAGAAACCCAAAGTATTTCGTTTCTTATGCAAAGTCAAAGTCGAGAACACCAACCAGTATTGGGCCCCTACTTAAATGGGATGGGTCCTACACAGATGACAGCAAGGAAATGAGTGAGTTACTTAAGTCCCAGTATGACTCAGTTTTTAGCGAGCCGCTAACCAGACTGAAAATCGAAGACCTAAATGAATTTTTTATGAGAGTGCCACAGAACTTGACTGACGCATGCCTGTCTGACATCACCCTGACGCCAAATGACTTCGAAAAGGCAATAAATGACATGCCCATGCACTCCGCTCCAGGCCCAGACTCATGGAACTCCGTGTTCATCAAGAACTGCAAGAAGCCCCTATCACGTGCTTTTAACATCCTATGGAGAGGGAGCATGGACACTGGGGTCGTCACGCAGTTACTAAAAACAACAGACATAGCCCCACTCCACAAAGGGGGCAGTAAAGCAATAGCAAAGAACTACAGACCAATAGCGCTAACGTCCCATATCATAAAAATCTTTGAAAGGGTTCTAAGAAGCAAGATCGCCACTCATCTAGATACCCATCAATTACACAACCCAGGGCAGCACGGGTTTAGAGCAGGTCGCTCCTGTCTGTCCCAACTACTGGACCACTACAACCAGGTTCTAGATGCTCTAGAAGACAAACAGAATGCAGATGTTATATACACAGACTTTGCAAAAGCCTTTGACAAGTGTGACCATGGTGTAATAGCACACAAAATGCGTGATAAAGGAATAACAGGAAAAGTTGGTAGATGGATCTATAATTTCCTAACAAGTAGAACACAAAGAGTAGTAGTCAACAGAGTAAAGTCTGAGGCAGCTAATGTGAAAAGCTCTGTTCCACAAGGCACAGTACTCGCTCCCATCCTATTCCTCATCCTCATATCGGACATAGACAGGGATATAAGCCACAGTGCCGTGTCTTCCTTTGCAGATGACACCTCAATCTGTATGACAGTGTCCACCGTTGAAGACACTGCAAGACTCCAAGCAGACATAAACCAAATCTTTAAATGGGCTGCAGAAAACAATATGAAGTTCAATGATGAGAAATTTCAATTACTCAGATACGGAAAACGTGATGAAATTAAATCTCATCGGAATTACAAAACTAATTCCAACCACACAATAGAGCGAAAAACTAATGTCAAAGACCTGGGAGTGATCATGTCAGAGGATCTCACCTTCAAGGACCATAACACCGTAGCAATTGCATCTGCTAGAAAAATGACAGGATGGATAATGAGAACCTTCAAAACCAGGGATGCAAAGCCCATGTTGACACTTTACAAATCGCTTGTTCTATCTAGGCTGGAATATTGCTGCACACTAACTGCACCTTTCAAGGCAGGTGAAATTGCTGACCTTGAAAATGTGCAGAGAACCTTCACCGCACGCATAACTGCGATAACCACCTCAATTACTGGGAACGCTTGAAGTTCTAAACCTGTACTCCTAGAATGCAGGCGGGAGAGATACATTATTATATACACATGGAAAATTCTCGAGGGATTAGTACCAAATTTGCACACAAAAATCACTCCCTACGAAAGCAAAAGACTCGGCAGGCGATGTAACATCCCCCCAATGAAAAGCAGGGGTGCCACTAGCACGTTGAGTGACAACACAATAAGTGTCAGGGGCCTAAGATTGTTCAACTGCCTCCCAGCATACATAAGTGGGATTACCAACAAACCCCTGGCTGTCTTCAAGCAGGCACTGGACAGACACCTAAAATCGGTACATGACCAGCCAGGCTGTGGTTCGTACGTTGGACTGCGTGCGGCTAGCAGTAACAGCCTGGTTGATCAGGCTCTGGTCCAACATGAGGCCTGGTCACAGACCGGGCCGCGGGGGCGTTGACCCCTGGAATTCTCTCCAGGTAAACTCCAGGTAATAAGGAATAACGTAAATTAGATTAATCTGTTTCAGACCCCCAAAAATACACTTACAAAAGCACTTACAATAATACACTTACATAATTGTTGGAGTTGGGAGTTGTACGAAACTCAGGGTACCACTGTATTATTATCTATAATACAGAAACATATAAATATTTACATATAACAATAATGAGAGTAGGAAGATGATGAAAATGAATAGATAATAATACACAGTCGAGCAGCTTTATTTTAGCTATTAATGAAGATACTCATAGTGTAATATTAAATAAGGTAACGAATGTGAATGTAATTTCTTTTAGACTTATTAATGCGTAACAATGCTCAATATTATAACTTTAATTATACTCCATTATTGACTATACAGCTTTATTAATAATTATCTTGATTATAATTATCTTCACTATAATTATCTTGACTATAACTTCACTATAATTATCTTCACTATAATTATCTTGACCAAAATTATCTTCACTAATTATCTTCATTATAATTATCTTCACTAATTATCTTCACTATAATTATCTTGACCACAATTATCTTCACTATAATTATCTTCACTATAATTATTTTAACTACCATTATCTTCACTATAATTATCTTTACTATAATTATCTTCACTATAATTATCTTTACTATAATTATCTTCACTATAATTATCTTTACTATAATTATCTTGACCACAATTATCTTCACTATAATTATCTCCACTATAATTATCTTGACCACAATTATCTTCACTATAATTATCTTCACTATAATTATCTTTACTATTATTATCTTCACTATAATTATCTTCACTATAATTATCTTCACTATAATTATCTTCACTATAATTATCTTCACTATAATTATCTTGACCACAATTATCTTCACTATAATTATCTCCACTATAATTATCTTCACTATAATTATCTTCACTATAATTATCTTCACTATAATTATCTTCACTATAATTATCTTCACTATAATTATCTTCACTATAATTATCTTCACTATAATTATCTTCACTATAATTATCTTCACTATAATTATCTTCACTATAATTATCTTCACTATAATTATCTCCACTATAATTATCTCCACTATAATTATCTTCACTATAATTATCTTCACTATAATTATCTTCACTATAATTATCTTCACTATAATTATCTTCACTATAATTATCTTCACTATAATTATCTTCACTATAATTATCTTCACTATAATTATCTTCACTATAATTATCTTCACTATAATTATCTTCACTATAATTATTTTGACCACAATTATCTTCACTATAATTATTTTGACCACAATTATCTTCACTATAATTATCTTGACCACAATTATCTTCATTAATTATCTTGACCACAATTATCTTCACTATAATTATCTTCACTTTAATTATTTTCACTATATGTTCACTTTGTTTTCACTATAATTATCTTCACTATAATTATCTTCACTATAATTATCCTCCTATAATTATCTTGACTATAACTTTAATTATATTATCTATTATCTTCACTTTATCTATCGTGACTTCAGCGTCAGTTATCTTTAAGATAATGTTATCTATAATGGCTTCTTCTGCTTCAGTTATCTATCTTTAAGTATCTTTCAGTTATCTATAAGTATCTTGCGTTCATTATATCTGGATTATCTTACTGATTATCTTTCTTAAGCTCAGGTTATTGTAATGTAATTATTGTGTTATTGGAAGGTAATTTTCCAAGGTGCCCTTATTACTGTCTTTGTTATATATTGGTTTTCTTTGTCAGTGTTTTGTTTGTTGTAGTATCCTGATTTTGTGCTTAAGATTGTTTGTCAGTGAGTCGTATTTACACACTGTCATGATTTCGAGTGCTTATTTCGTGTTTATGTTTGGGGTTTTAGTGTGGATGTCGAGCACAGTTTCGGACGCGTTTCCGATCCCTTGGTATCGCAACGAAGATTCGGGTACAGACGCCGATGAATAGGCGGTGAATCCCTTCGAAGGTCAGGACGTCTTGTACGGGATAGTCGGGGAGTGTGGGTTGATGGTGCTGCCCAGGAACGATGTTTGGACAGTCCGTGCTGGCACCAAGCCAAGCTTGTTGGTTGCCCTGGTAAACTGTCCTGTGGAGGTGGACATGGAGGTGACGAAGTGGAACTCCAAGTAAGAGGCGGTATGGAGCACCAGGAACAGACTTACAGAGGGTAGACAGATTGTGAATGTCACCCTCCCGACGGTCCACTCCACTGATGGCCGGTAACAAATTTCTGTGGGTTTTTACGCCAGTCCTGAGAACCGGACACGTATTGTTTACCAACTGATACCTCGGTATCCTCCGGAACTTAAGAGGTTGGGGAAGGTTCCCTATTCTGAAGACAAGCTTTTTGGCTACGTGTAGGTATTGTTGTCGAAACGATTGAATGAAATTTTCGGTGATACTGGCTTTAAGACGGAGTTGGGATGGGAGGTGGGCAGTGATGCCGACTTTACCATGTTAGTGAAGTCTAATCCCACAGCACAGATTGAGTGGGTGGCAGGGAGGAAGTCTGTTAAACCAGGTCAGACCATTGGTAAGTACTCTGCACTCCCAGGCAAGAGGATTGACGAAGATACAGTGTAGTACAAACTGATAATCAGCAACTTGACGCTTGGGATGGAAAGACTAAGTTTCTCAGCTGTCAACAAGATGGGAACTAATTTCATGATGATGAAGGTACCAATGTCAGTAGTTCCCTTCGACGACCAGAGAAAATTAGCTGATTTCATTCTGATTATTGGCACAGCTGTGGTTGTCATCACTGTTGTCTACCTCCTCTTGATTCCAATCGACTTCCTGATGTTCACCATCAACAACTTCATTGACGAAGAATTTGATGGTGCCTTCAGTTTCTTACTCAGCTGGTGCTTTCCACTGACTGGCTTAAAGGTCTTATGTCGCATGTTTCTTGGCTTCTGCCTGGGTAAAGTATTGGCACATACCCTAATTTTTAAAACCATTGGTATTGAAGGTGTAGAGAGAGTAATGGGATGGTTAGTGGTTGCATTTATGAGCAGGACTTTTATTTACAGAAAGATACGTGCAGTGGCCTGTCTTACTCTACTCATGCTGGTTATTGAACTATAGAGGCCGCTTATTGTCCTCAGTACTTTGTATATTGCAAAGGAAGCAGTCACTGGCAGCCTCTCTACCAATGTCATTGAATTTGGAATGAGTTTAACTTGTTTGACAGATAATCGTGTGGATATGGCTCTTGAATCACTCGAGGGTTACATGCAACCACTTCTTCAAGGCTTGAGTACTGTCAGGTCAGGCTTCAAGGATGACATCGAACAAGGTCACGTCCTCAGCTCGGAAGAAACCTATACCTCCACCAATAAGTACGTTGAAGGCTCTACAGTAAGTAACGTTAAAAATGAACTCAGAGAATCCGTCAAGCTGAACAAAAAAGCAGACAAGCTTTACAGTCTTAATCGTTCAGACACTCTGGAACAGTTGTACAAGGGAGGGGATAGACCGCCTCAAGTCATAAAAAACTCTCTTCTTTTTAAAAAAGACAGTATTTGTGAAACTCAGAAGAGTGGGATATTAAGCAAATGCAGTGAATCCATGACTAATTCGGTCAAATAATGCATTCCTAAACTAGAACCGAAAGTAGGTCGTATCTTTGCTTAAGGTGTGTGTGGCATGTTCGTCCAGTACGTCAACTGCAGACGTATCATGAACATTGTGCTGAAATTCTTGTCATGCAAAACAATAGATAAAATACAAGCGGCCACTATGGGTGACTTAACTAACGCTCTCTTCGAACTGCCGAAGATGATGTTCGGCCGCGACTCTGTTCTGAAGTATGTGCCATTCATGAGGAAGCCTTCAGAGACTTTGTATGTGGAGGAAAAAGAAATGTTTTTGAACAAATTGGCGAAACTTAGAAAAACGGCGGAGTATTGGCTCACATCTATTAACGTGTGGTTCTACCTGATCGTCCTCCTGACTCTGGTAAGACTGGTAAACACTTGTCGACGGTATTTGAAAAATTATCTATCAAAGGTCGATTATGACAATTTCTACGTCGGGCATTACTTAGTGGTAAAGGACTACTTGCGGCTTGACCTCGGCTATTCTTCTCTGCTACCACTCAAGACTGTCGAAAAAGAAATGTACGTTGAAAATGTGTTAATCAGTTCATATTCGGAAGAAGAGATGTGTTTTGTCAGGTATATGCGAAACATGGCTCTCAAAAGCCTCTTGATAGTTGGTTGTGTATACGCCCTGGACTTCTTCTGCTACCAGATAGCCACCGCTCAGACCCTCTCTGGCGAGCTGGTCTACTACCAAACCATAGATGATTATCTCGACATCCAAGTTAAGGGCTACTCTGTCATCCCTCAAATTCTCCGCCGACTTCTATAGCCGTTGAACATAGACAGACAGATTAGTCGCGTGATCAGAACGTACAATTGCCGTCCCATCCCAAGGGAACCGAACGTCATGTTGTACACCATGCACTTCACAATGTTGGTGTTCTTCTTAATGACAAGCTGGATGTTTCCTTTCCTCTTGCGGTTAAAACATATAGTATGCGGCTGGTTCTACCCATAGCAACACAGGGCCCGCCAGATCAAACTCTACGAAAAGATCATGATCCAACGCAAGCAGATCCTTATGACGTTCTTCAGACGTTTAGTCTGGCTCAAAGCTCACCAGATGATCGGTGAATATCGCTATATACCCTGGTGGGAACAGCTCAGGAGCTCACACCCTTACGTTGACGCAGCCCTCAAGTATATCTTCCGCTACGAGTGCAGCATCTGCGATACGAAAGAAGACTGGGGCTTCGAGAAGTGTCGTAAGCGATCATGTCCTCTCATTTACTGCAGACAGTGCTGGGAAACTTGTGAACACAAGTGTATAAATTGTGACATGAAATACGGGGAGGAACTTATAAAGAAGTTCGCTGAAGATTACGTCGATGTGGAGATGGATTTTGAGTGATTGTGAGGCGCGTTAACCCTTGTGGAGCCTAGCTCCTGGGCCTCAAGTATGCCCACAATGGACATTCCCGTAGCCATAAGCCCTTACACTAGCTCCTGGGCCTCATGTATGCCAACAAACGAAACATGTCCACAATGGACATTCCCGTATCCACAATCCTTTACTCTAGCTCCTGGGCCTCATGTATGCCCACAAACGAAACATGTCCACACTGGACATTCCCGTAGCCATAAGCTCTTACACTAGTTCCTGGGCCTCATGTATGCCCACAAACGAAACATGTCCACAATGGACATTCCCGTAGCCATAAGCCCTACACTAGCTCCTGGGCCTCATGTATGCCCACAAACGAAACATATCCACAATGAACATTCCCGTATCCACAATCCTTTACTCTAGCTCCTGGGCCTCATGTATGCCCACAAACGAAACATGTCCACACTGGACATTCCCGTAGCCACAAGCCCTTACACTAGCTTCCACTGGCTGAATATTGTGTGTACAATCCACTGTCTCAGTGGCGAAGTCTGGACACTGATTGTGGATTGTTACTGATTGTCTGCTGACCATGTTACTTGGGACGAACATGTCCTCTTACTCCCCTATATTTTGTACACACATGTTTATTAACGTGACTCACGAAATCGTGATGACACAATTGCAAACAAACCATAGAACGGGTGGGGTTAGAACCCGCGGTCTGGAGTTTTGAGACTCTCTGACCGCGGGTTCTAACCCCGCCCGTGGTATGACATGTTTATTAACATAATTATCATCTTCTAAAAGTTATAATGACATTATAGACTTAAATTATTATGAAATTATTATTACCCATACTGATTATTATTTTTAAATTAGACGAAAATTATCAGCATTTCCCACAAGTGATTGTGATGGTGATTGTTGTGTACAGTAAGTGTGATTGTTGTGTAGTGATTGTGTACAGTGATTGTGATGGTGATTGTTGTGTAGTGATTGTGATGATGATTGTTGCGTACAATGAGTGTGATTGTTGTGTATTGATTGTGATGGTGATTGTGTACAGTGATTGATGGTGATTGTTGTGTAGTGATTGTGATGGTGATTGTTGTGTACAGGGATTGTGATGGTGATTGTTGTGTACAGTGATGGTGAATTATGTACAGTGATGGTGATTGTGTAAAGTGATGGTGATTGTTGTGTACAGTGATGGTGATTGTTGTGTACAGTGATAGTGATTGTTGTGTACAGTGATGGTGATTGTTGTGTACAGTGATGGTCATTGTTGTGTAGAGTGATGGTACACAACAATCACTGCTTGAACACAACAATCACTGCTTGTACACAACAATCACTGCTTGTACATAACAATCACTGCTTGTACACAACAATCACTGCTTGTACACAAGCAGATGGTGTACAAGAAGTGATTGTGATGGTGATTGTTGTGTACAAGCAGTGGTTGTGATGGTGATTGTTGTGTAAAGTGATGGTGATTGTTGTGTACAGTGATGGTGAATTATGTACAGTGATGGTGATTGTGTAAAGTGATGGTGATTGTTGTGTACAGTGATGGTGATTGTTGTGTACAGTGATAGTGATTGTTGTGTACAGTGATGGTGATTGTTGTATACAGTGATGGTCATTGTTGTGTACAGTGATGGTCATTGTTGTGTACAGTGATGGTACACAATCACTGCTTGTACATAACAATCACTGCTTGTACACAACAATCACTGCTTGTACACAAACAGATGGTGTACAAGCAGTGATTGTGATGGTGATTGTTGTGTACAATCAGTGATTGTGATGGTGATTGTTGTGTACAATCAGTGATTGTGATGGTGATTGTTGTGTAAAGTGATGGTGATTGTTGTGTATGAGCAGTTATTGTTATGGTGATTGTTGTGTACAGTGATTGTGATGGTGATTGTTGTGTACAGTGATTGTGTTACTGATTGTTGTGTACAGTGAATGTGATAGTGATTGTTGTGTACGAGAAGTGATTGTGATGGTGATTGTTGTGTACAGGGATTGTGATGGTGATTGTTGTGTACAGTGATGGTGAATTATGTACAGTGATGGTGATTGTGTAAAGTGATGGTGATTGTTGTGTACAGTGATGGTGATTGTTGTGTACAGTGATAGTGATTGTTGTGTACAGTGATGGTGATTGTTGTGTACAGTGATGGTCATTGTTGTGTACAGTGATGGTACACAACAATCACTGCTTGAACACAACAATCACTGCTTGTACACAACAATCACTGCTTGTACATAACAATCACTGCTTGTAACAACAATCACTGCTTGTACACAAGCAGATGGTGTACAAGCAGTGATTGTGATGGTGATTGTTGTGTACAAGCAGTGATTGTGATGGTGATTGTTGTGTAAAGTGATGGTGATTGTTGTGTACAGTGATGGTGATTGTGTAAAGTGAAGGTGATTGTTGTGTACAGTGATGGTGATTGTTGTGTACAGTGATAGTGATTGTTGTGTACAGTGATGGTGATTGTTGTATACAGTGATGGTCATTGTTGTGTACAGTGATGGTCATTGTTGTGTAGAGTGATGGTACACAACAATCACTGCTTGTACATAACAATCACTGCTTGTACACAACAATCACTGCTTGTACACAAGCAGATGGTGTACAAGCAGTGATTGTGATGGTGATTGTTGTGTACAATCAGTGATTGTGATGGTGATTGTTGTGTAAAGTGATGGTGATTGTTGTGTATGAGCAGGTATTGTGATGGTGATTGTTGTGTACAGTGATTGTGATGGTGATTGTTATGTACAGTGATTGTGATAGTGATTGTTGTGTACAGTGATTGTGTTACTGATTGTTGTGTACAGTGATTGTGATGGTGATTGTTGTGTACGAGAAGTGATTGTGATGGTGATTGTTGTGTACAGTGATTGTGATAGTGATTGTTATGTACAGTGATTGTGATAGTGATTGTTGTGTACAGTGATTGTGTTACTGATTGTTGTATACAGTGATTGTAATGGTGATTGTTGTGTACGAGAAGTGATTGTGATGGTGATTGTTGTGTACAGTGAATGTGATGGTGATTGTTGTGTACAGTGATTGTGTTACTGATTGTTGTGTACAGTGATTGTGATAGTGATTGTTGTGTACGAGCAGTGATTGTGATGGTGATTGTTGTGTACGAGCAGTGATTGTGATGGTGATTGTTGTGTAAGAGCAGTGATTGTGATGGTGATTGTTGTGTACGAGCAGTGATTGTGATGGTGATTGTTATGTACGAGCAGTGATTGTGATTGTTATGTACGAGCAGTGATTGTGATGGTGATTGTTGTGTATTAGCAGTGATTGTGATAGTGATTGTGTACAAGCAGTGATTGTGATGGTGATTGTTGTGTACAAGCAGTGATTGTGATGGTGATTGTTGTGTACAAGCAGTGATTGTGATGGTCATTGTTGTGAACAAGCAGTGATTGTGAGGGTGATTGTTGTGTACAAGCAGTGATTGTGATGATTGTTGTGTACAGTGAAGGTGATTGTTGTGTACGAGCAGTGATTGTGATGGGGATTGTTGTGTACAGTGATGGTGATTGTTGTGTACAGTGATGGTGATTGTTGTGTACAGTGATGGTGATTGTTGTGTACAGTGATGGTGATTGTTGTGTACAGTGATGGTGATTCTTATGTACAGTGATAGTGAATGTTGTGTACAGTGATGGTGATTGTTGTGTACAGTGATTGTGATAGTGATTGTTGTGTACAGTTATGGTGATTGTGTACGAGCAGTGATTGTGATGGTAATTGTTGTGTACAGTGATAGTGATTGTTGTGTACAGGTTTTGTGATGGTGATTGTTGTGTACAGTGATGGTGATTGTTGTGTACAGTGACTGTGTTGGTGATTGTTGTGTACGAGTAGTGATTGTGATGGTGATTGTTGTGTACGAGCAGTGATTATGATGGTGATTGTTGTGTACGAGCAGTGATTGTGATGGTGATTGTTGTGTACGAGCAGTGATTGTGATGGTGATTGTTGTGTACGAGCAGTGATTATGATGGTGATTGTGTACGAGCAGTGATTGTGATGGTGATTGTTGTGTACGAGCAGTGATTATGATGGTGATTGTTGTGTACGAGCAGTGATTATGATGGTGATTGGGTACGAGCAGTCATTGTGAAGGTGATTGTTGTATACAAGCAGTGATTGTTGTGTACAAACAGTGATTGTTGTGTACAAGCAGTCGTGTCCAATATTAAATCTCTCTCTAGGTTGACCTATCATGTCCAATACTAACTCACTCTCTCTCTCTCTCTCTCTCTCTATCGAGACTGACTTCTCATGTCCAATACTTACTCTCTAGGCTGACCTGTCATGTCCAATACTAACTATATCTCTAGACTGACCTGTCATGTCTAATACTAACTATATCTCTAGACTGACCTGTCATGTCCAATACTAATTCTCTCTCTATGCTGACCTGTCATGTCCAATACTAATTCTCTCTCTAGACAGACCTGTCATGTCCAGTACTAACTCTTTCTCTCTTCTCTCTCTAGGCTGACCTGTCATGTCCAATACTAACTCTCTAGACTGACCTGTCATGTCAAATACTAACTCTCTAGACTGACCTGTCATGTCCAATACTAACTCTCTCTCTCCTTCAAGGTTGACCTGTCATGTCCAATACTAACTCTCTCTCTCTCCCTCTAGGTTGACCTGTCATGTCCAATACTAACTCTCTCTCCCTCTAGGTTGACCTGTCATGTCCAATACTAACTCTCTCTAGACTGACCTGTCATGTCCAATACTAACTCTTTCTCTAGACTGACCTGTCATGTCCAATACTAACTCTCTCTCTAGACTGACCTGCCATGTCCAATACTAACTCTTTTTCTCTCTAGGTTGACCTGTGATGTCCAATACTAACTCTCTCTAGGCTCACCTGTCATGTCCAATACTAATTCCCTCTCTCTCTCCCTCTCTAGGCTGACTTGTTATGTCCAATACTAACTCTCTATCTGTAGACTGACGTGTCATGTCCAATACTAACTCTATCTCTAGACTGACCTGTCATGTCCAATACTAATTTTGTCTCTAGGCTGACCTGTCATGTCCAATACTAACTCTATCTCTAGACTGACCTGTCATGTCCAATACTAATTCTCTCTCTATGCTGACCTGTCATGTCCAATACTAACTCTATAGACTGACCTGTCATGTCAAGTACTAACTCTCTCTCTCTTCTCTCTCTAGTTTGACCTGTCATGTCCAATACTAACTCTCTAGACTGACCTGTCATGTCAAATACTAACTCTCTAGACTGACCTGTCATGTCCAATACTAACTCTCTCTCTCCCTCAAGGTTGACCTGTCATGTCCAATACTAACTCTCTCTCCCTCTAGGTTGACCTGTCATGTCCAATACTAACTCTCTCTCCCTCTAGGTTGACCTGTCATGTCCACTACTAACTCTCTCTCCCTCTAGGTTACCTGTCATGTCCAATACTAACTTTCTCTCTCTCTCTAGGCTGACCTGTCATGTCCAATACTAACTCTCTATGTTGGCCTATCATGTCCAATACTAACTTTCTCTCTAGACTTACCTATCATGTCCAATATTAACTCTCTCTCTAGGCTGACCTGTGATGTCCAATACTAACTCTCTCTCTCTAGGCTGACCTGTCATGTCCAATACTAACTTTCTCTCTAAACTCACCTGTCATGTCCAATACTAACTTTCTCTAGGCTAACCTGTCATGTCCATTACAAAGTCTCTCTCTCTCTCTCTCTCTCTCTCTCTCTCTTTCTCTAGACTGACCTGTCATGCCCAATACCTCCTCTCTCTCTCTCTCTCTCTAGGCTGACCTGTCATGTCCAATACTAACTCTACCTCTCTCTCTCTCTAGGCTGACCTGTCATGACAAATACTAACTCTCTCTCTCTCTCTTCTCTCTCTCTCTCTCTCTCTCTCTCTAGGCTGACCTGTCATGTCGAATACTAACTCTCTAGGCTGACCTGTCATGTCGAATACTAACTCTCTCTCTAGGCTGACCTGTCATGTCGAATACTAACTCTCTCTCTAGGCTGACCTGTCATGTCCAATACTAACTCCCTCTCTCTCTCTCTAGGCTGACTTGTCATGTCCAATACTAACTCTCTCTCTATCTCTAGACTTACGTGTCATGTCCAATACTAACTCTGTCTCTAGACTGACCTGTCATGTCCAATACTAATTCTCTCTCAATGCTGACCTGTCTTGTCCAATACTAACTCTCTCTCTCTCCCTCTAGGTTGACCTGTCATGTCCAATACTAACTCTGTCTCTCTCCCTCTAGGTTGACCTGTCATGTCCAATACTAACTCTCTCTCTAGACTGACCTGTCATGTCCAATACTAACTCTTTCTCTAGACTGACCTGTCATGTCCAATACTAACTCTATCTCTAGACTGACCTGTCATGCTTAATACTAATTCTCACTCTATGCTGACCTGTCATGTCCAATACTATCTCTATAGACTGACCTGTCATGTCCAATACTAACTCTCTCTCTAGGCTGATCTGTCATGCCCAATACTAACTCTCTAGACTGACCTGTCATGTCCAATACTAACTCTCTCTCTAGACTGACCTGTTGTGTCCAATACTAACTCTCTCTCTCTCCCTCTAGGTTGACCTGTCATGTCCAATACTAACTCTGTCTCTCTCCCTCTAGGTTGACCTGTCATGTCCAATACTATTTCTCTCTCTAGACTGACCTGTCATGTCCAATACTAACTCTTTCTCTAGACTGACCTGTCATGTCCAATACTAACTCTCTCTCTAGGCTGATCTGTCATGCCCAATACTAACTCTCTAGGCTGACCTGTCATGTCCAATACTAACTCTCTCTCTAGGCTGATCTGTCATGCACAATACTAACTTTCTAGACTGACCTGTCATGTCCAATACTAACTCTCTCTCTAGACTGACCTGTCATGTCCAATACTAACTCTCTCTCTAGGCTGACCTGTCATGTCCAATACTAACTCTCTCTCAGCTGACCTGTCATGTCCCAAAACAACTCTCTCTCTAGACTGCATGCCTACTAACTCTGCGACTGTCATGTCCAATACTAACTTCTCTAGGCTGACTGTCATGCACAAACTAACTTCTAGACTGACCTGTCATGTCCAATAACCCACTCTCTCTAGACTGACCTGTCATGTCCAATACTAACTCTCTCTCTAGGCTGACCTGTCATGTCCAATACTAACTCTCTCTCAGGCTGACCTGTCATGTCCAATACTAACTCTCTAGACTGACCTGTCATGTCCAATACTAACTCTCTCTAGGCTGACCTGTCATGTATAATACTAACTCTCTAGGCTGACCTGTCATATCCAATACTAACTCTCTCCTAGACACCTGTCATGTCCAATACTAATCTCTCTCTAACCTGACCTGTCATGCTCCAATACTAACTCTCTCCTAGGACTGACCTGTCATGTCCAATACTAACTCTCTCTCTAGGCTGACCTGTCATGTCCAATACTAACCTCTCTCCTCTAGGTGACCTGTCATGTTCAATACTAACTCTCTAGCTGACTCTGTCATTCCAATACTATTACCTCCTTCTAAGGCTAACTTTCATTCCATACTAACTCTCTAGACTGACCTGTCATTCCAATACTAACTCCTCTCTAGCTGACCTGTCATGACAAATCAACTCTCTCTCTCTCAGGCTGACTGTCATGTCCAATGCTAATCTCTCTCTCCCCCTAGGCTGACCTGTCATGTCAATACAATTCTCTCTCTCTCTCTCCCCTCTAGGTTGACTTTCCATGTCCAATACTAACTTTCTCTCTCTCTCTCTCTGGCAGACCTGTCATTCAATACTAACTCTTCTCTAGGCTGACCTTCATGACAATACTAACTCTTCTCTCTAGGCTGACCTGTCATGTCGAATACTAACTCTTCTCTAGGCTCACCTGTCATGTCCAATACTAATCTCTCTCTCTAGGCTGACTTGTTATGTCCAATCTAACTC
>WNWK01032779.1:0-21641 GCA_009830355.1 Cherax destructor
GCGAAGGTCAGGACGTATCGAAAGGGCCAGTCGGGTCCCGGTACCTGAAGCAGGTGACGAACCGGCACCAGCAAGAGGTACAGGGGCATGAGAGGTGTCCAAAGAGTTGTCCGTTAACGAGGCAGGGTCAGTATTGGGTGCGGTATCAGGAAGGGGCCCGGGGGTAGTGGGTTCATGGATTGGGTCAGCCATGGTTAGGTTACTTCTTTCTTTTTATTTTTAAGAAAAAAAGAAAGAAAAGAAAATAAAAATAAAAAAAGAATAAAAAAAGGGGGGAACGTGGAGGAATAGGTCCTAGGAGGAATGAAAGGGAGCGCAAATCCCGCTCCGTGCCCAAGAGGACCTCAACACCGCAAGTAGTGCAGATGCTGCATGGAACCCGTGCCATACCCTACCCTTCACGCCAGTAAACCAGCAATCCGGGATAGCAACCTCACATCCACCGAGCCATCTCGGCGGACAAAGAGAGGGCGGCCGGATATCTGCCCAAAGCATACCGCCTTCGGCCACCACCCCGGAATCCGAAGGTGGCCTCCAGAGATACACCCGTCGCCCGAAAGATACCCAAAGCCACCCCCCGGGTGACCGGAGAGGGATCGGGACATCCCCAGGCGATCCAGATTCCACGGCAAACTACACCACCGCCAAGGACCTCAATGGAATGGGATGGACTACGATACCCTTCCCCCTACCTAGGAACTAGAATGCCTGAGGAGAGAAGCTCCCAGGGCAAAACTGGGAAGGAAATAAGGGAGGGATGAGGAGGAGGAGGAAAGGGAAAAGGGAGGATGGGGAAGATGGGAAAAGGGAGGGGGGATTGGGGGGTAATTAGGTTCGGTCTGAGGAAGAAGACCAAGAGGTCCAATTCCTCAGACCGATAGCCTCTTTACCACGACAAGGAGCCCCCCTTAAAGAGGCCATGAGCGTTATCGTGCCTCTTAAAGCTGTGTATGGTTCCTGCCTCCACTACATACTTTCCAGACTGTTCCACTTCCTGACAACTCTGTGACTGAAGAAATACTTCATCTCTGTGACTCCTCTGAGTCTTCAACTTCCAATTGTGACCCCTTGTTGCTGTGTCCCATCTTTGAAACATCCTTTCTCTGTCCAACTTGTCACTTCCTCTCACAATTTTATATGTCGTTATGTCCCCCCACCTATACCTCCTGTCCTCCAGTGTTATCAGGTTGAGTTCTCTTAACCTTTTCTCATAGGACATGCCCCTTAGCTCTGAGACTAGTCTTGTTGCAAACCTTTCCACTTTCTCTAATTTCTTGACATGCTTGACCAGGTGTGGGTTCCAGACTGGTACTTCATACTCCTGTTTATGGGCCTGACATACACAGTGTACAGTCTTTTAAACGATTCCTTACTGAGGTGTCGGAATGCTATTCTTAGGTTTGCCAGGTGCCCATATGCTGCAGCAGTTATTTGGTTGTGCGCCTCAGGAGATATGCTTGGAATTATACTCACCCTAAGATCCTTTTCCTTGAGTGAAGTTTGTAGTCTTTGGCCCCCTAGACTGTACTCTGTGGTGTTCTTTGCCCTTTCCCGATCTTCATGACTTTGCACATGATGGGGTTAAACTCCAGAAGCCAGTTGCTGAACCAGGCTTTCAGCCTGTCCAGTTCCTTTTGTAGTCCTGCCTGATCCTCATTCAACTGAATTCTCCTCATTAGCTTCACATCATCTGCAAACGACACACTTTTATCATGTCATTCACATATACCAGAAACAGGACCAGTTCTGGGACTGATCCCTGTGGAACCCTGCTCATCACAGGCACCCACTCTTGACACCTCATCATGTGATAAATGGTTTAAACAGACAATCTTCAACCTCATCACGTACCATGACTTGTTGTTGCCTCACTGTCAGGTATTATCTGATCCATTGCAGTGCCTTTCCTGTTATGCCTGCCTGATCCTCAAGCTTTTGCACACATGTCTTGTGTGGAACTGTGTCGCAACCCTTCTTGCAGTCCAAGAAAATGCAATCTACCCACCCCTCTCTTGTTTTACTTCCATTACCCTGTCATAAAACACCAATAGGTTTGTGGCACAGGCTTTCCCTCCCTTGAAACCTGCTGTGAAAAAAATAGTGAACATCCAAGTGCTTTCGTGATTTCACTAAAGCACTTGGATGTTCATTATTTTTTCACTTTTTTATTTTTGCATATTGTTATACCACCTGTTTACTGTGATCTTGTTGCCCATATGTATGTGTATATACATATATGTACTAATATATATGAGAGCAAGTTCCTTTGATATAGAAGATGATATAAGCCTAAATATGAATTAAGAAATTCATCCCATTAAATGAATAAAAATTTACTTTACTATTTTTTTTTTTTTTTTTTTGCAGATAGCATTAAGAAGATGGAGGTGGAAGCTAGAGTAAGTGTCCAGGCAATGAGGGGACGATTTGAGCAGCTACATGAAGAATCTCCGCCTGCAAATTCTCCCGCCCAGAAAATCAATACTTCTCCAGTTAGAGCACGAACCACTTCAGTCATTAGTAAGGATACACCAAAATGTGACAAAGAAACAAAGACTCAGAAATTTGCGCATACCACAGAAATGGATGAAGCAGACCAGAAACTAATGATTTCCAGTATAAAAAATGGCGAAGTAAAAGACCCTAAGAATGATTCATTAACTGAAATTATATCGCCTAGTTTCGAAATGACCATGGCTGTTTCTCGAAGGAAGCATTCTGTCGATAGTCAAGCACAAAGGAGACAGTCTGAAAAACGACCTTTTGGTATGCATTCAAAAGGCTTGCTGAATAAAAGTGCGGGCGAGATGTTAGATACCTGTGGTGCTGAGATAAAGCCCAGTGTTGTTCGAAGGATACCAGTTTTTAAGTCAGTTGACACAGGACTTAATTCTGAGAATACGTTCAGTAAAGAAGAGGAAGAAAAAGTTGACGATTCTGTCACTGAATGTCAAGAGAAGAGGGGAAGGTTTTTTGGTCACATTCGCTCCAGATCACATGGAAGTTTCATTATTAAAAGGGACCAAAGTGTTGAAAAGAAGAGTGACAGCGTTATAAAGCAGAAGGAAAGCATATTAAACAAAGACTGGCTTAGTCAAAAGAAGAAAGTGAAAAGTAGTGATCACTTGTTAAACAATCAAGATTCTAAAAGTAATTCAACATTTGAGGGTAAACAAAAAATTGTGGCTAATGTAGTGAAAAATATGAAAAACAAAGAAAGATCAAAAGTATTCAGAAAGTTAAGTTTTTCTTCAAAATTCGAGAAGGAAATAAAAAATAAAAAGGAGAAATCGGTAACTCCAAGTTTGAAAGACAAAAGAAATGGTCTAATTCCTTCACCAGATAAAGCTGATAATTTTCAGGTAAAAGCTGAAACAAATGCCAAAGAGTCTAAGATAGATAGAGGGCATAAACGAAACATTGACAATAAACAAAGATTTAATGGGCATAAATCTGGAGCATCATTGGCAACTGTATCGGTTGCAAAAGCTGTCGCAGATGCTGCACGCAAACTCTCAGGTACAGTAGCTTCAGATACTGTTGAGAATATTTCCTTATCAGGCAGTGGAAACACGCTTGCTGTTCCTCCCGCGAGACCCCCGAGACGTAGGTCTTCTGGAGCTGGCTTGACCCACAAAAAGGGCAAAGCCCCTTCACCTCCAAGCCAGCCTTCACCATCTCCAGTGTCAGGGAATAAAACACTGTGTGACAAATATGTAGTCAAAAGTTGCAATACTGATGACTTTTTGCATTCTTCATTTATGAGCAATACAGAAATGTCCTTAGAACATAGACTTTCTCCAGATTTTATTGCAAACAGGTGTAGAGAGTCTCCAGATCTTAGTAAATCATCTGAATCACTTTTGTCATCCCATTCTTTAGAGAAGACCAGGGAGAATTCCCCAATAATAAGTGAAGGTAGCTCACCATCTTTAAGTAAGAGATGTGCAATAGCCCATAGTCCTTTACCTAATTCAATGAATGACCAAATAAAGAGTGAATATGCGGGGAAAAGTGTAGCATTCAGGAGTGAGTTACAGTCAGTTCAGTTAGAAAATAAAGAAATAGATGTATCGGCCGAGAACCGAAGGTCAGAAAAAAAGTGCATAGCTACATCAAGAGCCACAGAATGTCTCAGAGAGAAAGGCACTGGTGATATTCTGTTGGAAGCTACCGAAAGTGAAAAATCCGAATGTTTACCAGCAGGTCCACCTCCTAGAAAACCACCAAGAACCTTCGCTTATGACATTTATAAGAATGTTAAAACGCCCAAAAGTGAAGAAGTTCCGGGAGAGAAAGAGACTGGTGAACTTAACGAAAATTCTCAATCTGCAACACCACCTCCACAACCCATCTATGCTGTTCCACTGAAGAAGAAAAAGAACACTAAGACATTTTCTCCTAAGCCTCCAGTGAGAAGTAAAAGTGATTTGACAAATAAAGACATTTCAAAGCCATCCATTGCTCCTAAACCTGCTCATATCATCACCAAAGCCAAAAGAGCATCAATGGTTGACCCTCTTTCTAGTACTGAGAAAGATGAGGAAGCAGCCATAACATCAGAATTTCAACGACAAGCACATATTCGCTACAGTCTACGAAGGCCAAAGAAACCACCCCCTGCTCCTCCGCCATACACAGAAATGGAGGGAAATATTAATTATTATGGCAATAACCCAAGCATTCGTGACATCACAACTAAACTTCATGCAGACAGGAGGTGCTCACTGAATGAGCAAATACATCGACAAGTCATCTTACCTGGCTTTAAGAATGTTTGGGATGTGAATAGTAACCATCAAGACATATATGATAATGATAATAACCTCAGAGAATTACTAGATTTAAAAACCTCCCACTCAAAGTCCCTCTCTTCAAGTCAAGGATTTCTTACCAATGATTATGAGGACATAAAATCCTGCACAGCAGTTAGAGCAACATCTAGCTGTGACTTCGAAGAAGCAAACTCACCCTCACTAGACAATGACCAACCACTCTCACTTGGTTACTGCTCTGTGGATAAATCTTCAACTGATGTCGCGTATCTTTACAAGAAGCGCAGCATGAGCGATGAAACTCTCTACAAGGTAAGGCATTTTCTTCGTATATAGCATGTTTTCAAAATGTATTTTAGAGCAAGTATTGGTATTAACTTTCATTTATTTATTTCATAATGATTCAATATTTTAATGGAGATTTCAAGACATTAAGATAATATAGTTTTCTTTTTGAAAACTATAACATTGTAGGGCCTTTTATTATTAGTTTTATTATTGCGAGTCAGCGCAATAATAAAACTAATGTAGGGTTATGTGGTCTTTATTCTCTCAAGTTTGTAATGACATGAAGAACACATAAACTAGGGGTGTTCAGTGTGTTAGTCATTACCTACTTGTGTCCCATGTCTGCGGTATTATTATTATAATAAAAAAGAAGCGCTAAACCACGGGTTATACAGTGCAGCAGGGTAGGGCAGGATGCAGGGAGAATGGGTTGTAAGAGGGAGAGGGATAATTAGTAGGGTATGAAGTGCAGCAGGACAGTGGATAGTGCAGGGATAGAGGGTAGCAAGAGATTGAGGTAGAAGGGACTGAGGGGAGTTTGTGTAGTAAGTCAGTTGCTGTCAAAAAGTCAATGAGAGAGTCAGGATTAAAGGAGGGTCCATCAGCAAGAAGGGAAGGTAAAGAAAGGGCAGCAGAGCGAAGACGACGTTGGAGGTCAATTCTGCGTGCTCGTTGATAGAGTGGGCAGTCCAACAGAATATGGCGAACAGATACTGGAACCTGACAATGCTCACAGAGAGGGACAGGGAGCCTCTCCATGAGATACTCATGAGTAAGAAGTGTGGGGCCGATGCGAAGACGGGAGAGTGTAGTCTCCCAACCTCGACATTGGTGACAAGAAGAAGGCCAGAAACCTATACTCGGTTTAATAGAATGAAGTTTGTTATTTAGCAGGTCAGACCAGCGTTGTTGCCAACGGGTGCGAAGGTGGGTAGCAATGACTGCAAAATAGTCCGTGAAAGGAACACCTCTATATGAAACTGGAAGGTCATGTACTGCTGACCGCGCAGCAGTGTCGCCTGTTCTTGCCCTGTATGTCAACATGACTAGGGACCCAGCAAAAAACAATATATTTGTGTTTGCTAGAGATACGGCGTAACCAAAGTTGGATACGAAGAACTAGGGGATGAGATGTATCAAATTTTCGGATAGCCTGTAACTAAGGACAGTTATGAACAATTTCCAAGATCAATCTCTGCGGTAGTATGTGGGTGTCGACTTTAATCAACAGCACTTTTCGAATTTCAAGTTTTAGTCTATCTCTTCAGTTCGTGCAAGACTATATCTCCTACAGCTTGTCGAAAAACAAACAAGTAACACATTTTTTGACATACAATTGAAAATTTGAATTATTAAAGATCATGTCACTGAAAGACGTTCTCTCATTGGGGTCAATATGCTCAGGATCTCCCGAGCTTTTCCAACACTCGGGCTGCGGCCGGAAGCTGGGGGTGCGGCTTCCAAAGGGGCATAGAGGCATGTAATTTTTTGTGTTGGGCTGCAAATACCAACTCCCATTCTGATGAACCAGAGGCCCATCAGAATGGCGCCCTTCGACCCCCATTGGGGTGAGGTTAGCTGGGCTGACCCACCCGTGGCCCAAATACACTCCTAAGCACAGATTTTGACTACCGGACCTTGCCAAAGGGCTGCTTATGCCAAAGCTTAAACAGCCACCCAGAGTCCTGCCAATGATGATGCTCCTCACTAACTACGACACTCTGGACCCCTGCCAGTGCTTAAAGCAGCACCCCAAGGCAGTATTAAGACTGCTTACTTCTTGTACCCTGATAGGACACTCACTGGAAAACCAAGAGACTGGTCGCCATTTGGAGAAGACCCATGCTGAGAGTATGCTTCTAGCAAATCACTTGCATCTACATTTCCTATATTTTAAATCATCATTGCTAAAATGTGAGAATACTAGAGATATTTGAATTCATATTGAAAGGGACTCCAAGACCATTTGGGTCCTATTCCTTGGATTGAACATGAATGTCTCCGTTTTCTCCCCCAGGTGCTGTTTGACTCCTTTGGATTTATTTCCCCATGATTGTGATGTTATATATTTGCTTTCTCCATTTGCACGAGTTAAAATAAGATGAAACTAGAAATAGCATTGACATGTCTTATCTCCTGGAGCAGAGATCAGCCAGTATTCAGTATGACATTTTAGCAAGCTGCTCCCACTATCTGGAGAGGGTTTCGGGGTCAACTCCCCCACAGCCTGGACTGTGACCAGGCTTCGTGGTGGATCAGGGTCTGATCAACAGGCTGTTACTGCTGGCCACACACAAATTGACTTACGAACCACAGCCCGGCTGATCAGGTACATACTGACTTTAGGTGTCTTTCTGGCCGGGAAACCCAAGTCGGGACAACACCGGCGAACCTACTACTTACTTCTTGAAAACAGCCAAGGGTCTATTGGTAATCATCCTTATGTATGTTGGGAGGCACTTACTGTGTTGTCTCTTAGAGTACTCGTGGCGCCCCTGCTTTTCATTGGGGGATGTTGCATCTCCTGCCGAGTCTTTTGGTAAAGTACCATAGCCTGCTAGAATTATTTTTACAAGAAAGCATTAAACATGAATGGGCAGTGCCCTATTAAATGGAGGAGGGCAACCAAGGAGGGGGTAGCCCCCACACAAACGGGCCTCTCCCTCCCCTACAAAGCAGGAGTCTGCAATCTGCGCACAAAAAATATGAATTCTCTAAAAACTGCAGTATTGGTTAACAGGTTTTATAATAATACCAGTGTGTAATTTCACAATGAAGTTTTAAAGTAGGAGCCTCCCCACAAGTTACTTTCCCTGGAAAACCCACTAGTAACATATATTGGGGGCCCCTACAAGTTGCTTGCCCTGGGGCTCCCCCTACAGGTTACTTGCCCTGGGGCTTTCCCTACAAGTTGCTTGCCCTGGGGCTCCTCCTACAAGTTGCTTGCCCTGGGACTTCCCTACAAGATGCTTGCCCTGGAACCACCACTAGTGCCCTGTACTAGGGCTCCAACAAGTTGCTTGCCCTAGGGCCCCCAAAATTCAGTCTTATTACCTGGAGTTTACCTGGAGAGAGTTCCAGGGGTCAACGCCCCTGCGTCCCGGTCTGTGACCAGGCCTCATGTTGAATCAGAACCTGATCAACCAGGCTGTTACTGCTGGCCGCACGCAGTCCAACGTACGAACCACAGCCTGGCTGGTCAGGCACCGACTTTAGGTGCCTGTCCAGTGCCTGCTTGAAGACAGCCAGGGGTCTATTGGTAATCCCCCTTATGTATGCTGGGAGGCAGTTGAACAGTCTTGGGCCCCTGACACTTATTGTGTTGTCTCTCAACGTGCTGGTGGCACCCCTGCTTTTCATTGGGGGGATGTTACATCGTCTGCCGAGTCTTTTGCTTTCGTAGGTAGTGACACTCGTGTACAAGTTTGGTACTAATCCCTCTAGGATTTTCCAAGTGTATATAATATTGTATCTCTCCCACCTGCATTCCAGGGAGTACAGGTTTAGGAACTTCAAGCATTCCCAGTAATTGAGGTGGTTTATTGCAGTTATGCGTGCCGTGAAGGTTCTCTGTACATTTTCTAGGTCAGCAATTTCACCTGCCTTGAAAGGTGCAGTTAGTGTGCAGCAATATTCCAGCTTAGATAGAACAAGCGTCCTGAAAAGTGTCAACATGGGCTTGGCATCCCTGGTTTTGAAGGTTCTCATTATCCATCCTGTCATTTTTCTGGCAGATGCGATTGCTACAGTGTTATGGTCCTTGAAGGTGAGATCCTCTGTCATGATCACTCCCAGGTCTTTGACATTAGTTTTTCGCTCTATTGTGTGGTTGGAATTTGTTAAGAGTCATACAGTTCAAAACAGCAGGGAGAGACATGTTCGAAAGAGAAAGTTAAAAATTAGTTTCGTCCAAGAAATGAAGAGAGACTGCACTAAAGGTGGAACTGTCCAAGAGAAAATATCCAGCCAAGACAGGACTCGCAGCAATGGTTTCAAGTTGGAAAAGTTCAGATTCAGGAAGGATATAGGAAAGCACTGGTTTGGTCAAAGCGGGGGAGTGATGGACCTGCCTGCACGGGTTAGTAGGCCTGCTGCAGTATTCCTTCTTTCTTATGTTCTAAGAGCAGTCAAAGAAAGGGTTGCTTTATATGAACTAAAATAGTATGTTTTAATTCATATATTAAAAAAATTCTTTCTTTTCTGATCATAGTTTATTAATTTCTGGCATGTTTGAGACTGATGTTGAATTTCACTTTTTTTTTCATTGCTTTCCAACATCTCTTATTTAGTCTCTCATACTGGATAGTTTAATAACTATTATGTACAGTATGTTGTGGTTTAGAAATTGACAAATATTTGCTTGTCATGAAATTTATATTGTCATATTTCTCTTAAACACCGCCTTGGTTCTGCATGTCTTCCACTTCAGTGTTCTTGCCTATTTTCATTGACAATAATAATAAAGTTCATTTCAGTTCATGCATACATAGTACAATAAATTGTAAAAATTCTGGACAGTGTCATTTTTGTGAATGTTATTTCCATTGGTACAGTCACTTGTTTTTCTTGTGAATGTCACATCCATGATGACCTGCTGTTGTCTGTCATTATTGTTGCACTTTTCATGCATTGATTAATAAATGGCCCCATTTTCAAATTTCTTTGGCAGTATATTTTCAGTTCTCATCTCCTTTGCAGTCAGTCCAGTTTGATATGCAAATTATGATGCATAGTTTTATTGAACTTAACCTGCCCACACACTTTCAGTAATATTAAGGGAGGTACTACCGTCCTGCCAGGTGATGTGAAACAGAAACCTGAAACTGTTTTACATGATGGTAGGATTGCTAGGTGTCTTTTTTCTGTCTCATAAACACGCTGGATAACAGGTATATCTAGCTACTTCTACTTAGGTCACACTACACAGCATGCACATGCATATAGTATATAGTACATACATACACATATCTAGGTTTTTCTTCTTTTTTTCTTAATAGCTCTTTTTCTTCTTTATTTCGTCTATTCTCCATGGGGAAGTGGAAAAGAATCTTTCCTCCGTTAGCCATACGTGTCGTATGAGGCGACTAAAATGCCGGGTGCAATGGGCTAGTAACCCCTTCTACTGTATACATTTACTAAAAAAGAGAAGATTTTTTTTTATAAAACTGGGTTGTTTGAATGTGTGTGGATGTAGTGCAGATGATAAGAAAGAGATGATTGCTGATGTTATGAATGAAAAGAAGTTGGATGTCCTGGCCCTAAGCGAAACAAAGCTGAAGGGGGTAGGCGAGTTTCAGTGGGGAGAAATAAATGGGATTAAGTCAGGAGTATCTGAGAGAGTTAGAGCTAAGGAAGAGGTAGCAATAATGTTGAAAGATCAGGTATGGAAGGAGAAGAGGGAATATAAATGTATAAATTCAAGGATTATGTGGATCAAAATAAGGGTCGGATGCGAAAAGTGGGTCATAATAAGCGTGTATGCACCTGGAGAAGAGAAGAGTGTACAGGAGAGTGAGTGAGTTTGGGAGATGTTAAGCGAATGTATAGGAACTTTTGAACCAAGTTAGAGGGTAATTGTGGTAGGGGACCTAAATGCTAAAGTAGGAGAAACATCTAGAGAGGGTGTAGTAGGTAAGTTTGAACTTTGTATAGAAAGGGGTTTAGTTATAGGCAATACATATTTTAAAAAAAAGAGGATAAATAAGTATACAAGTTATGATGTAGGGCATAATAACAGTAGTTTGTTGGACTACGTATTGGTAGATAAAAGACTGTTGAGTAGACTTCAGGATGTAAATGTTTATAGAGGGGCCACAGATATATCAGATCACTTTTTAGTTGTAGCTACAGTGAGAGTAAAAGGTAGATGGGATACAAGGAAAATAAAAGCAACAAGTAAGAGAGAGGTGAAGGTTTTAAACTAAAAGAGGAGGCATTTAGGTTAAGATATAAACAACTATTGGAGGATAGATGGGCTAGTGAGAGTATAGGCAACGGGGTTGAAGATGTATGGGGTAGGTTTAAGAATGTAGTGTTAAGAGTGTTCAGCAGAAGTTTGTGGTTATAGGAAAGTGGGTGCGGGAGGGAAGAAGAGCGATTGGTGGAATGATGATGTAAAGAGAGTAGTAAGGGAGAAAAAGTTAGCATATGAGAGGTTTTTACAAAGTAGAAGTGATGCAAGGAGGGAAGAGTATATGGAGAGAAAAAGAGAGGTTAAGAGAATGGTGAAGCAATGTAAAAAGAGAGCAAATGAGAGAGTGGGTGCGATGCTATCAACAAATTTTGTTGAAAATACGAAAAAGTTTTGGAGTGAGATTAATAAGTTGAGGAAGCCTAGGGAACGAATTTATTTGACAGTTAATAATAGGAGATGAGAGTTATTAAATGGAGAGTTAGAGGTATTGGGAAGATGGAGGGAATATTTTGAGGAATTGTTAACCCTTTGACTGTCGCAACCCCTAATCCTGAGTGCTCTCCTGTTATCGCAAAATTTAAAAAAAAAAAAAAAAAAAATCTTATGAAATGATAGAGAATCTTTTCCCGATGTTAATGACACCAAAAGTATGAAATTTGATTGAAAACTTACGGAGTTACGCTCTCGCAAAGTTAGTGATCTCGGCGATATATACGCATCGGCAATTTCGCTGACTTTGAGCCCTATTTTCGGTCAATTCCATTGTCCTTGTCGACGAAACTCATAGCTATTTCTTTAGAACTCCATTTGTTCTATCGATTGAGTACAAGAAACTACCAATTTACCGATTTCAACTACCCAATAAAGTGGTCAGAAATTGGCAATTTGGCCAATTTCATGCAAAATAAAAAAGTTGTCAATTTCAAAATAGGGTCCAGAATAAACAATGCAGACATTCCTGGCACTAAAATGTTATCTGTTTATTAGTCACGTCTTTAGGCCCCTCTTATATTACTCTTGCTTTATATTTTGATTTTTTATTCACACAAAAAATAGAAGATTTACTGTTATGCAGACTATTGCATTATTGTAAAAATGGTATAAATAATATCAGTGCACTTGTGAAAGAATATTAGACTCACTAATTGATGTGTATTGGACACGTGGCGTGATTTGTTTACTCTTGAACATTTGCAAAAATCGATTATTTCTCCTACTTTGAGCTCAATTTCAAGGTCGTTTTCATCATGAAACTAATCAAAATCATCTATATTTCTGTAGTATGTTTTCCATTATATCAAATGAGACCATAAAAAATAATACAACCATAAATACTATACGAAAATACACCTCAAAGACAGCGTTTTAATCCAAAAAAACGGTCGGAGTTTTTTTTTTTCTCACATTATGCACTGCGTGCTGCAGGATTTTTTTTTTTTATACAGCGCACACTGACCACACAGACCCATTCTCTCATATGTGGGCCTACCAGCTTTCTCCCGCTTGATTTGAAGCCGCTAGAATTTGTGAGTATATATATGTTAGTAGCACGTAAGATGTATATATACGACCGAAACAGTCAAAGGGTTAAATGTTGATGAAGATAGGGAAGCTGTGATTTCGTGTATAGGGCAAGGAGGAATATTATTATTATTATAATCAAAAGAAGTGCTAAATGCAAGGAGGAATAACATCTTGTAGGAGTAAGGAAGAGCCAGTTGTGAGTGTGGGGGAAGTTCGTGGGGCAGTGGGTAAAATGAAAGTGGATAAGGCAGCTGGGATTGATGGGATAAAGATAGAAATGTTAAAAGCAGGTGGAGATATAGTTTTGGAGTAGTTGGTGCTATTATTTAATAAATGTATGGAAGAAGGTAAGGTACCTAGGGATTGACAGAGAGTGTGTATTGTTCCTTTGTATAAAGGCAAAGGGGACAAAAGAGAGTGCAAAAATTATAGGGGAATAAGTCTGTTGAGTATACCTGGTAAAGTGTATGGTAGAGTTATTATTGAAAGAATTAAGAGCAAGACGGAGAGTAGGATAGCAGATGAACAAGGAGGTTTTAGGAAAGGTAGGGGGTGTGTAGCCAGTATTTAGATAAGGGTAAAGAGGTTTTTGTGGCATTTATGGATTTGGAAAAGGTGTATGACAGGGTGGATAGGGGGGGGCAATGTGGCAGATATTGCAGGTGTATGGAATAGGAGGTAGGTTACTGAAGGCAGTGAAGAGTTTATACGAGGATAGTGAGGCTCAGGTTAGAGTATGTAGGAGAGAGGGATATTATTTCCCAGTAAAAGTAGGCCTTAGACAAGGATGTGTGATGTCACCATGGCTGTTCAATATATTTATAGATAGGGTTGTAAGAGAAGTGAATCCGCATGTGTTGGCAAGAGGTGTGGGGTTAAAAGATAAAGAATCTAACACAAAGTGGGAGTTGTCACAGCTGCTTTTTGCTGATGACACTGTGCTTTTGGGAGATTCTGAAGAGAAGTTGCAGAGGTTGGTGGAAGAGTTTAGTAGGGTACGTATGTAAAAGAAGGAAATTGAAAGTGAATATAGGAAAGAGTAAGGTGATGAGGATAACAAAAAGATTAGGTGATGAAAGATTGGATATCAGATTGGAGGGAGAGAGTATGGAGGAGATGAATGTATTCAGATATTTAGGAGTGGACGTGTCAGCAGATGGGTCTATGAAGGATGAGGTGAATCATAGAATTGATGAGGGTAAAAGGGTAAGTGGTGCACTTGGGAGTCTGTGGAGACAAAGAACTTTGTCCATGGAAGCAGAGAGGGGAATGTATGAGAGTATAGTTATACCAACACTCTTATATGGGTGTGTGAAGCGTGGGTGGTGAATGTTTCAACAAGGCGAAGGCTGGAGGCAATGGAGATGTCATGTCTGAGATCAATGTGTGTGTGTGAATATAATGCAGCGAATTCGTAGTGTGGAAATTAGGAGGAGGTGCTGGATTACCAAGACTATTATCCAGAGGGCTGAGGAGGGGTTGTTGAGGTGGTTTGGACATGTAGAGAGGATGGAACAAAGTAGAATGACTTCGAGAGTGTATAAATCTGTAGTTTAGGGAAGGCGGGGTAAGGGTCAGCCTAGGAAAGGTTGGAGGGAGAGGGTAAAGGTGGTTTTGTGTGCGAGGGGCTTGGACTTCCAGCAAGCATGCATGAGCGTATTTGATAGGAGTGAATGGAGACAAATGGTTTTTAATACTTGACATGCTGTTGGAGTGGAAACAAAGTAACATTTATGAAGGGATTCAGGGAAACCGGAGTCCTGGAGATGGGAAGTACAGTGCCTGCACTCTGAAGGAGGGATGTTAAATGTTGCAGTTTTATAACTGTAGTGTAAGCATGCCTCTGGCAAGACTGTGATGGAGTGAATGATGATGAAAGTTTTTCTTTTTCGAGCCACCCTGCCTTGGTGGGAAACGGCCGATGTATTAATAAAATAATAATAATTTGTTATTGTTAGTACTATTGACCATGTGTGGACAATACTGAAGGTTTGAATAATATATTGAAAAAATCAAGAGTTTGATACTATAGTGTGTAGTATTGATGACAACACAGCTTAATATTGAACAGTGTTATTGACCATTGGTTGCAGATGGATTTTGATGAATTAGTGAAACCAATGATTTGAGTCTATTATTATTGAACCTGTGTGAGCTTTTTACTTTCAGTATAACTTCCAGTTTTAACTTAATCATAATACGTATATTTTAAAACTCTCCAAAATTTTCATTCACCAAGCTTAGTTTTTAAATGGTTTGCATATTATTAATATGCACAGTAAATTTACATTTATTCTATGTTTAACTGTACGTTTTTTTCACCAGGGATCTAGGTATGGAGATGAACCAATATATGCAACACCTTTCACCCACACTAAAGGATCTTTCACACAAGACCACCAGAGAGAGCTTCATTATATGGTTTGTCCCTTGTCAGATTTTCTTAATATTTACAACAACTTGTTTACATATTGTTATTATCAAGGTAAGTGCTAAACCTATAAGGGTTGCACTGCACTTCAGAGAGTTATGTAGAAAAGTAGGAATGTGCAAAGATAGGAGTGAGGGGCAGGTGTGCGAGGGTAGGGGTTAGTGGAGGTAGGGGATAGTGCAAGAGTAAAATTTAAATCAGAGTTGGTGAAACATGTGAATTTTTGTTAAAACGTCGGTCACAACAACTTATAGATGGCTGGACATGATGTTGGTGAAGGGCTCTTGAGCAAAGTACTTAATTGGTGCTACCATTTTTCTTGGACCTAACCTGACTGCCTCCTATTCCTTAGATACTATATGACCCCTGTAGGTTTAGTACTTTCCCATGAAAGCAATTATAGGTAGGTAATTCCTATAAAATTATTTTTTAGCTTTGAAGAAGATTTGGTCTACTTATACACCAAGACAAAGGCATCTAAAAATAATTGACATAATCATTTAAAAATGCTTACAGTGGGGCCCCAACTTATGATGTCCTGCACTTAACGTTATCATCACTTTGGAACCGATTAATTACTTACACATGCTGATCTGCAGTGTGATATTCAAACAATTATTATTATTATTTTATTATTAACACATCAGCCGATTCCCACCAAGGCAGGGTGGCCCGAAAAAGAAAAATTTTCGTCATCATTCACTCCATCACTGTCTTGCCAGAGGGGTGCTTTACACTACAGTTATAAAACTGCAACATTAACACCCCTCCTTCAGAGGGCAGACACTGTACTTCCCATCTCCAGGACTCAAGTCCGGCCTGCCGGTTTCCCTGAATCCCTTCATAAATGTTACTTTGCTCACACTCCAACAGCACGTCAAGTATTAAAAACCATTTGTCTCCATTCACTCCTATCAAATATGCACATGCATGCTTGCTGGAAATCCAACCCCCTCACACACAAAACCTCTTTTACCCCCTCCCTCCAACCTTTCCTAGGCCGACCCCTACCCCGCCTTCCCTCCACTACAGATTTATACACTCGAGGTCATTCTGTTTCGTTCCATTCTCTCTACATGTCCGAACCACCTCAACAAACCATCCTCAGCCCTCTGGATAATAGTTTTGGTAATCCCGCACCTCCTCCTAATTTCCAAACTCCGAATTCTCTGCATTATATTCACACCACACATTGACCTCAGACATGACATCTCCACTGCCTCCAGCCTTCTCCTCGTTGCGACATTCATCACCCATGCTTCACACCCATATAAGTGTGTTGGTATAACTATACTCTCATACATTCCCCTCTTAACTTCCATGGTCAAAGTTCTTTGTCTCCACAGACTCCGAAGTGCACCACTAACCCTTTTCCCCTCATCAGTTCTATGATTCACCTCATCCTTCATAGACCCATCTGCTGACATGTCCACTCCCAAATATCTGAATACATTCACCTCCTCCATACTCTCTCCCTCCAATCTGATATCCAATCTTTCGTCACCTAATCTTTTTGTTATCCTCATCACCTTACTCTTTCCTATATTCACTTTCAATTTTCTTCTTTTACATACCTTACCAAATTCATCCACCAACCTCTGCAACTTCTCTTCAGAATCTCCCAAAAGCACAGTGTCATCAGCAAAAAGCAACTGTGACAACTCCCACTTTGTATTTGATTCTTTGTCTTTTAACCCCACACCTCTTGCCAAGATCCTCGCATTCACTTCTCTTACAACCCCATCTATAAATATATTGAACAACCACGGTGACATCACACATCCCTGTCTAAGGCCTACTTTTACCGAGAAAATCTCCTCTCTCTCCTACACACTCTAACCTGAGCCTCACTATTCTCATAAAAGCTCTTCACTGCTTTCAGTAACCTACCTCCTATTCCATACACCTGCAACATCTGCCACATTGCCCCCCTATCCACCCTATCATACGCCTTTTCCAAATCCATAAATGCCACAAAAACCTCTTTACCCTTTCCAAATACTGTTCACCTATATGTTTTACTGCAAACACTTAGTCTACACACCCCTACCTTTCCTAAAGCCACCTTGTTCATCTGCTATTCTACTGATGAACACTTTACCTGGTAGTATACTCAACAGACTTATTCCCCTATAATTTTTGCACTCTTTTGTCCCCTTTGCCTTTATACAAAGGAACAATACACGCTCTCTGCCAGTCCCTAGGTACCTTACCCTCTTCCATACATGTATTAAATAATAGCACCAACCACTCCAAAACTATATCTCTGCCTGCTTTTAACATTTCTACCTTTATCCCATCAATCCCAGCTGCCTTACCCACTGCCTCACGAACTTTCCCCACACTCACAGCTGGCTCTTCCGCACTCCTACAAGATGTTATTCCTCCTTGCCCTATACACGAAATCACAGCTTCCGTCTTCATCAACATTTAACTCCTCAAAATATTCCCTCCATCTTCCCGATGCCTCTAACTCTCCATTTAATAACTCTCCTCTCCTATTTTTAACTGTCAAATCCATTTGTTCCCTAGGCTTCCTGAACTTATTAATCTCACTCCAAAACCTTTTTCTTATTTTCAACAAAATTTGTTGATAACATCTCACCCATTCTCTCATTTGCTCTCTTTTTACATTGCTTGACCACTCTCTTAACCTCTCTTTTTTTCTTCATATACTCTTCCCTCCTTGCATCACTTCTACTTTGTAAAAACCTCTCATATGCTAACTTTTTCTCCCTTACTATTCTCTTTACATCATCATTCCACCAATCGCTCTTCTTCCCTCCCGCACCCACTTTCCTGTAACCACAAACTTCTGCTGAACACTAACACTACATTCTTTAACCTACTCCATACATCTTCGACCCCATTGCCTACACTCTCACTAGCCCATCTATCCTCCAATAGTTGTTTATATCTTACCCTAACTGCCTCCTCGTAATAAAAACATTATAATACGTACATGCATTGCTGTATTTCTTTAAGTACACTGTCAATTGGAAAGTGGGTTCCATTCATGAAAATCACCGTCTAACCTATACTACTGGTAACCAGTCTGATGAACATATATTAATGCCTCCTATTTCCTCGGTGCTATATGACCTTTAGTTTATAAACCTTCACCTCTCTCTTACTTACTGCTTCTATTTTCCTTGTATCCCATCTACCTTTTACTCCCACTTTAGCTACAACTAAAAAGTGATCTGATATATCTGTGGCCCCTCTATAAACATGTACATCCTGAAGTCTACTCAACAGTTTTTTATCTACCAATACATAGTCCAACAAACTACTGTCATTATCCCCTACATCATATCTTGTATACTTATTTATCCTCTTTTTCTTAAAATATGTATTACCTATACAAAGTTCAATCAAAGGGCTCCCATTTTCATTTACACCTGGCACCCCAAACTTACCTACCACACCCTCTCTACATGTTTCTCCTACTTTAGCATTTAGGTCCCCTACTACAATTACTCTCTCACTTGGTTCAAAGGTTCCTATACATTAGCTTAACATCTCCCAAAATCTCTCTCCTCTACACTCCTCTCTTCTCCAGGTGCATACACGCTTATTATAACCCACTTTTCGCATCCGACCCTTATTTTAATCCACATAATCCTTGAATTTACACATTTATATTCCCTCTTCTCCTTCCATAACTGATCCTTCAACATTATTGCTACCCCTTCCTTAGCTCTAACTCTCTCAGATACTCCTGACTTAATCCCATTTATTTCTCCCCACTGAAACTCGCCTACCCCCTTCAGCTTTGTTTCGCTTAGGGCCAGGACATCCAACTTCTTTTCATTCATAACATCAGCAATCATCTCTTTCTTATCATCCGCACTACATCCACACACATTCAAACATCCCAGTTTTATAAAGCTTTTCTTATTCGTTTTTTTAGTAAATGTGTACAGGAGAAGGGGTTACTAGCCCATTGCTCCCGGCATTTTAGTCGCCTTATACGACACGCATGGCTTACGGAGGAAGAATTCTTTTCCACTTCCCCATGGACATTAGAGGAAATAAAGAAGAACAAGAGCTATTGAGAAAAAGAAGAAAAACATAGATGTGTGTATGTATATATAAGCATGTGCATGCCTGTGTAGTGTAACCTACAAATTATTTTAAATATTTTTTTCTTACCAGGTTCATTAATACTTTGTGTATATTTTAAGCATGTATAGAGAGATCACTTTTTTTTTTTTGAAGATATTGGTGAGGAACTAGTATAGATCTAATATTTTTTTTCATAAGGCTGAATTATAAATACAGTGGTCCCCCGCCTAACGAGCAAAATTCATTCCAGAAGCCTGCTCAAGTGCCATTACCGAACAAATTTACTTCCTTAAGAATTAATGTCACGTAGGCTAGTCTATTTCAGACCCCCAAAAATACACTTCCACAAGCACTTACAATATTATACTTACATAATTGTACAATTTCCGGGGTGCTCGTTAGGCGGGGGACCACTGTATTTTTTCTTAATTAGACATTTACTAAATTCATTCACACTTTGTGCATGTTCATTTTAAGCTTATGTAGAGAGCTCACATTTGGTAGATAGATATTGGTCAAGAGCTATAAAATTCTTCTTAAGGCTGGATTATACAGTAAATCCTCTCATAATGTGCATGTTACATTCCCAAAATGGAAATTTGTTGAAATAGCAATGTTTAAAGTTAACATATGGGAGAAATAGGATTACATTCCAGATTCCTTTGAATTTGCTAATGTGCTATTGTAGTAATTTTTACTTAGTACCATCACATTTTGTTAGTCATTACATGAAGCACTGGAGGTGTGTGGGGTGGGTTAATGTGGACCTACTGGGCTGAGTTGAATGTAAGGAGGTGGATCAACTGATATACAGTAGGACTGCTACATACTGTGTTCTATTAAGGTGTCCCATAGCTCGATCTCTAGCGCACTCAGCTCACACACTGTGGTCCTGGGGTTGATCCCCGGTATGGCTGGAAACATTAGGATGTGTTTCTTTAAGTAACTCCATGATCGTCTCAATTATCAAATGTCTTTATGAATTCCATGTAGACCAGATCAGCATTTTGGTTTTCTTCCAAAGCCTCTACAATTCTGTAATAATTGTTTAGTAGTTATGAACATTATCTTTCCTTTCTAAATCTGTTAACTTGGATTGTACAAGTCATACTTTCACATTAAGTTTGTAATTTGGTATCTGATCACCTTTTGAAAGACTTGTGATGTGTGAAATTAGTCCAACTGGCATGTAATTTTCTGCAAATGTTTACTCTTTCCTTTGTGTACTGGTGTTGTGTCTGCACATTTTAAGGCCTCTGGGTTCTTGTGCTAATATTTCTTTACACTTCATGAATCCTGCCTGGGGTACATATGTTGGCTTCTCTCTCTTTTCATTCTGGGGATTTGTGATTATGTTGGTTATATGATTCATTGGGTAGGCAGAGCCAATGAAAAATGTATCTGGATCCTCCACTTTCCTTTCATTCATTGTGCTCATTTCATTTTAGTCTTCAGTGTGTGAACTTTCCGAGAGTAATAAGCCAATTCTAGAGGGTTTTTTTTATTTACATTTTGTGTGTGTAAAATAAGGATGTTCTGAAATTTCCTGGATGGTTTTTTTTGTTCCCTTTGTGCTATGAATGTGCTAATTGCTATGCTGTATCAATAATCTCTCCTGTATAGATTAACTTTCCTTCATTGAGGCATTCTTATTTTTAAGGAATTCATTAACCCTTTTTCTTCTGTACAATCTTCTATATTTTTTCAATATTAAATCTTATAGAATTTATGTTGGTGAGGGGTTCTTGATCCAAGGAATTGGATCAAGGGAGTCATACAGCACCTGAGGGAAATGGAAGGCATTCAAGCCTGATTTAAAGACTTGGAGCTCTGGTTCAATTCCATAGATCAAGAGCCCTTTTCGGCATCAAAAAACATCCCTTAAGGGACTCTCCAAATCATCCTTTATATGTTTCAGTAAACACATTCAAGGGGCCACTTACAGCAAACATAATTTAGTTTTTAAATCCTGAATGTTGGTCAAAAGAAAAATTTCCATTTGGGATGTTTGGGTTTCGTTTGTACTGTACTATGTACTTGGTTTAATGGCTTTTGTACAAACACTTCTAGTTTTCCCAATACAGTGGTACCTCGAGTTACGATGGTCCCCAAAATCGCCCTTTTATGTAAGTTTATTTTTTTAAATGCTTTTGTAGGTATATTTTTGGGGGTGTAAAAGGACTAGTCTATTTTACATTATTCCTTATGGGGATAAATTTGTTTGGTAATGGCACTTGAACAGCATTCTCGAACGAAAAAATATCGTAACTCGAGGTACCACTGTATATAGTGGAACCTCGGTTTTCGTGATTAATCCATTCAGAAAAGTCTGACTATAAACCGAATCGTACGAAAATGGAAGCAATATTTCCCATAAGAAATAATTACTCTATTCCAGACACCCAAAAATATTAACAAAAATTACATTTTATAGAGAATAACTATAGCTTTACATACAAACTAGGGCATACAATAACAGAGGTTCCACTGTAGTACTGACTGTACTATGGCCTTTTGTAGGTTTATCCCTGACGTGTGAAAAACTTAAGTGTTCTTATGCCACATACAGTGGACCCTCGGTTTTTGTACAGCTCCCAACTCGAACAATTATGCAAGTGTATTTTTGTAAGTGCTTTTGTAA
>WNWK01032780.1:0-21640 GCA_009830355.1 Cherax destructor
GCATATTAATTAATAACAAATTTATTTTTTCTGTCATTATTATTATTATTATTATTATTATTATTATTATTATTTTATTATTATTATTGTTATCCACGGGAGACACTTAACTCGTAAGGTAATAGAGAATAACCAGATTCTATTGAAGGGAGATGGTTGATCCACTTCTTTAGATCAAGAGCCGTCCACCAGCATCCGGACCTCCCCCATCAAGAGCCTGGTTTCAACACCATCTGGCGTGCATGGCAGACATCTCCGTTCTGACGTTAATTAAGTATAATGAATATCACGTGACTTATATTATCTCTAATTATGTTTTGCGAGCACTAACTGTCATATAAATTATTAATGTTTAAACAAATATAATTTCCTTATATAAATGATGGGTTCACTTTGGATGCCTCGGTTATAGGCGTTATGTAGAGGTAAGCGAGGGTTCAATGTGACCGTTATACAGAGGTAAGTGAGGGTTCAATGTGACCGTTATACAGAGGTAAGCGAGGGTTCAATGTGACCGTTATACAGAGGTAAGCAAAGGTTCAATATGACCGTTATACAGAGGTAAACGAGGGTTCAATGTGACTGTTGGTGTTTTCCCAAAACTTCGTAACTCAGTGATAACTCCAATGGCTCACAACCGAAGGACCTTGGTTCAGTCCCGCGTGTGGAGTTTATGTACCGGTGAAAAGTGCATCCCACTACCACGCTCACAAAGTGGGAATTAATTCTACTTTTTAAACTTTTGTAGTCGACACTTTTTTGTCTTCTGATGAGTGTACACTTAGTGGAGAAATTTTATATATATATATATATATATATATATATATATAAAATATATATATATATATATATATATATATATATATATATATATATATATACACGTTGGAGAGCAGTGTGTGGAGTGAATATTATGCAGAGAATTCGGAGCGGAGAAATTAGAAGACGGTATTGAGTTACAGAGATATAATTTAGAGGGCTGAGGAGGGGTTGTGAAGGTGGTCTGGCATTCGGAGAGGACGTAGGGGTCGTGCCAAGAATCGTTGGAGGGAGTATAGTGCTAGGAGGCTTGAGCATCCATCAAGCTTGTTGTGCGAGACTAGTTTTTTATGGATTGAGGTGTCGTTGGAGTGTGAGCATGGCAACCTGTTAGGCAGACTTGAGTCCTGGAGGTGGGAAGTACAATGTCTGCACTCTGAAGGAGGGTGAGGATGATGTTCGGTGCGTCATATAAATTATGATGTCTGTGCACTTCTGACAACACAGCTGTTAAATGAGTGATGGTGAATGTGTTTCCTTCTTATGGTCACCCTACCTCGGTGTGAGGCGTCCGGTGTGCTAAAAAAAAAATGCACTTGGAATTTACTTTAATCTCCATATTAGAGACTGAAGCAATTTTAACTTGTGGTATATTGGAAACTTGCAGAGTTAATGACTCTTTGAGTAGTCGATAACCTTTAAATCTACATAGAACACTTTGTATGTATTCTGATGAATATAACTTGATGCATATGCACTAAGAAATGTGTATATACAGGTAAGTGGAAGTGGAAAAGAATCTTTCCTCCGTAAGCCATGCGTGTCGTATGAGGCGACTAAGATGCCGGGAGCAATGGGCTAGTAACCCCTTCTCCTGTACAAATCTACTAAAAACGAGAAGAAGAAAAACTTTATAAAACTAGGTTGTCTGAATGTGCGTGGATGTAGTGCGGATGATAAGAAAGAGATGATTGCCGATGTTATGAATGAAAAGAAGTTGGATGTCCTGGCCTAAGCGAAACAAAGCTGAAGGGGTAGGCGAGTTTCAGTGGGGAGAAATAAATGGGATTAAGTCAGGAGTATCTGAGAGAGTTAGAGCTAAGGAAGGGTAGCAATAATGTTGAAGGATCAGTTATGGAAGGAAAAGAGGGAATATGAGTGTGTAAATTCAAGGATTATGTGGATTAAAATAAGGGTCGGATGCGAAAAGTGGGTCATAATAAGCGTGTATGCACCTGGAGAAGAGAGGAGTGTAGAGGAGAGAGAGATTTTGGGAGATGTTAAGCGAATGTATAGGAACTTTTGAACCAAATGAAGAGTAATTGTGGTAGGGACCTAAATGCTAAAGTGGGAGAAACATGCAGAGAGGGTGTAGTAGGTAAGTTTGGGGTGCCAGGTGTAAATGATAATGGGAGCCCTTTGATTGAACTTTGTATAGAAAGGGGTTTAGTTATAGGTAATACATATTTTAAGAAAAAGAGGATAAATAAGTATACAATATATGATGTAGGGCGTAATGACAGTAGTTTGTTGGACTATGTATTGGTAGATAAAAGACTGTTGAGTAGACTTCAGGATGTACGTTTATAGAGGGCCACAGATATATCAGATCACTTTTTAGTTATAGCTACAGTGGGAGTAAAAGGTAGATGGGATACAAGGAAAATAGAATCAGTAAGTAAAAGAGAGGTGAAGGTTTATAAACTAAAGAGGAGGCAGTTAGGGTAAGATATAAACAACTATTGGAGGATAGATGGGCTAGTGAGAGTGTAGGCAATGGGGTCGAAAATGTATGGGGTAGATTTAAAAATGTAGTGTTAGAGTGTTCAGCAGAAGTTTGTGGTTACAGGCGAGTGGGTGCGGGAGGGAAGAGGAGCGTTGGTGGAATGATGATGTAAAAAGAGTAGTAAGGGAGAAAAAGTTAGCATATGAGAGGTTTTACAAAGTAGAAGTGATGCAAGGAGGGAAGAGTATATGGAGAGAAAAAGAGAGGTTAAAGAGTGGTGAAGCAATGTAAAAAGAAGCAGATGAGAGAGTGGGTGAGATGTTATCAGCAAATTTTGTTGAAAATAAGAAAAAGTTTTGGAATGAGATTAATAAGTTGAGGAAGCCTAGAGAACAAATGGATTTGACAGTTAAAAATAGGAGAGGAGAGTTATTAAATGGAGAGTTAGAGGTATCGGGAAGATGGAGAGAATATTTTGAGGATTTGTTAAATGTTGATGAAGACAGGGAAGCTGTGATTTCGTGTGTAGGGCAAGGAGGAATAACATCTTGTAGGAGTGTGGAAGAGCCAGTTGTGGGTGTAGGGAAGTTCGTGAGGCAGTGGGTAGAATGAAAGGGGTAAGGCAGCTGGGATTGATGGGATAAAGATAGAAATGTTAAAAGCAGGTGGGGATATAATAGTGGAGTGGTTGGTGCTATTATTTAATAAATGTATGGAAGAGGGTAAGGTACCTAGGGATTGGCAGAGAGCGTGTATTGTTCCTTTGTATAAAGGCAAAGGGGACAAAAGAGAGTGCAAAAATTATAGGGAATAAGTCTGTTGAGTGTACCTGGTAAAGTGTATGGTAGAGTTATTATTGAAAGAATTAAGAGTAAAACAGAAAGCAGAATAGCAGATGAACAAGGGGGCTTTAGGAAAGGTAGGGGGTGTGTAGACCAAGTGTTTACAGTGAAACATATAGGTGAACAGTATTTGGATAAGGGTAAAGATGTTTTTGTGGCATTTATGGATTTGGAAAAGGCGTATGATAGGGTAGATAGGGGGGCAATGTGGCAGATGTTGCAGGTGTATGGAATAGGAGGAAGGTTACTGAAAGCAGTGAAGAGTTTTTATGAGGATAGTGAGGCTCAGGTTAGAGTGTGTAGGAGGGAAGGGGACTATTTCCCAGTAAAAGTGGGCCTTAGACAAGGATGTGTGATGTCACCGTGGTTGTTCAATATATTTATAGATGGGGTTGTAAGAGAAGTGAATGCGAGGGTCTTGGCAAGAGGTGTTGGGCTAAAATATAAAGAAGCAAATACAAAGTGGGAGTTGTCACAGTTGCTTTTTGCTGATGACACTGTGCTTTTGGGAGATTCTGAAGAGAAGTTGCAGAGGTTGGTGGATGAATTTGGTAGGGTGTGTAAAAGAAGAAAATTGAAAGTGAATATAGGAAAGAGTAAGGTGATGAGGATAACAAAAAGAATAGGTGACGAAAGATTGGATATCAGATTGGAGGGAGAGAGTATGGAGGAGGTGAATGTATTCAGATATTTGGGAGTGGACATGTCGGCGGATGGGTCTATGAAGGATGAGGTGAATCATAGAATTGATGAGGGAAAAGGGTGAGTGGAGCACTTCGGAGTCTGTGGAGACAAAGAACCTTGTCCATGGAAGTAAAGAGGGGAATGTATGAGAGTATAGTTATACAAACGCTCTTATATGGGTGTGAAGCATGGGTGATGAATGTTGCAACGAGGAGAAGGCTGGAGGCAGTGGAGATGTCATGTCTGAGGTCAATGTGTGGTGTGAATATAATGCAGAGAATTCGGAGTTTGGAAATTAGGAGGAGGTGCGGGATTACCAAAACGATTGTCCAGAGAGCTGAGGAGGGGTTGTTGAGGTGGTTTGGACATGTAGAGAGAATGGAACGAGACAGAGTGACTTCGAGAGTGTATAAATCTGTAGTGGAGGGAAGGCGGGGTAGGGGTCGGCCTAGGAAAGGTTGGAGGGAGGGGGTAAAGGAAGTTTTGTGTGCGAGGGGCTTGGACTTCCAGCAAGCATGTGTGAGCGTATTTGATAGGAGTGAATGGAGGCATATGGTTTTTAATACTTGACGTGCTGTTGGAGTGTGAGCAAAGTAACATTTATGAAGGGATTCAGGGAAACCGGCAGGCCGGACTTGAGTTCTGGAGATGGGAAGTACAGTGCCGGCACTCTGAAGGAGGGGTGTTAATGTTGCAGTTTTATAACTGTAGTGTAAAGCACCCTTCTGGCAAGACAGTGATGGAGTGAATGATGATGAAAGTTTTTCTTTTTCGGGCCACCCTGCCTTGGTGGGAATCGGCCGATGTGTTAATAAAAAAAAAAAAAAAAAAAAATAACAGGTAGAAACCAAGTACATGAAATCTACATGTTAAGGAAATGACACATACCTTCACACACCTCTACTTTCCTTTATCACCCAGAACTGCAGACACAGAGCCCAGTCCATCTTACACACTACTACTGAAAGTACCTTTAACAAGTATCTAGTGTAATACTTCCATAATTCCGACTCTAGCTAAGAACAACATCAACTTGGCTACTATAGCCAGCATATCCCACAAGGGTCTAAACAAGAAAGACCCTCTACTTCTCTTCCTGTATCTATTGCTGGGGTTTACACAGTCCCGTGTGAACATTGTGATAAAAGCTATATAGGAGAAACTGAAAGGAATTTGCCCATTAGATTGAGCCAGCACAAAATTCATGCAGATGGGATGACGAGAACAATGACTGTGTCACCCACAGGAACAAGGAAGGCGACTTGATGAACATAAATTAAACCCAACAAGTTCTCAGTGAACCTGATCTGAACAGACGAAATTTCCTGGAAGCCTCACTGACTGTTATTGGAAATAAATGGTATGAAATACCGACACAATGGAAAAATAAACACATAAGTAGTATAATGTGATCCTTTATTGAATAAAGGATCACATTATACTGCTTATGTTTTTTTTTCCATTGTTATTTTCAATATCACTGAACAAAACCAGGTTTACAGTATATCCAGTACTTTGGCTCTCATAATTCTAGACCATACTTTGTCCAGCCCACTCTGTAAGGTCATCAGATGACCTGTCTCACACGTGACCTTGTTCAAAGTATGGGTATGTCTGGTTAAGAAAAAAATAATTTTTATCTCCCAGTAAAATTCTACAAAAAAAAAAAATAGAAACATTTTTGTATATCGTCCATTGCTGTGCGATTTTTTTTAACCATGTTATCGCCAAATATATTTTTAATGACCTCTTTAAGAGGAGATATGAGCAATAATTAGATCTTGTTGATGAAACCAAGATTCAGCCATTTAAACCTGCAGAGTCTGAACCAAGTTGTACAAGAATAACAACTCATTCGATATTCTGGTGGCCACAATACTCATTCGACACTGGTGGCCACAATTCTCATTCGACACTCTGGTGGCCACAATTCTCATTCGACACTCTGGTGGCCACAATTCTCATTCGACAATCTGGTGGCCACAATTCTTATTCGACACTCTGGTGGCCACAATTCTCATTCGACACTCTGGTAGCCACAATTCTTATTCGACACTCTGGTGGCCACAATTCTCCTTAATCTGGAACTTTACGTTTTTTGCATTTTTCAAGAAAACCATTTTTTTTTCAACCTTAAACTCTTATATTGCCATTAATTCCTCAAAAAATCAGGATGATTTTTTGTACACAATATTCTTCTCATATTTAGAAAACACCTCAGCGTTGTTCTTTGATTTAACATTGCTTTATGTTCTTGTATTTTGTAATATTTTTTTTTTTACATTTGTTTTCCAAAATAAAACTCATCAATATTGTGATCGTCCAGTAACATCCACCAATGAAAAGCAAGGATGACATGAGTACACTAACGTATAACACGAGTGTCAGGGCTCCAAGACTTTTCAACTGCCTTCCAGCATACATAAGAGGGATTATCAATAGACCCCTGACTGTCTTCAAGAGGGAGCTAGAGAGGCACCTAAAGTCAGTACCTGACCAGACAGGTTGTGGTTCGTACGTCAGTTTGCGTGCGATCAGCAGTAGCAGCCTGGTTGATCAGGACCTGATCCACCGCAAGGCCTGGTCATGGACCGGGCTGCGGGGGCGTTGACCCCCGAAACACCCTCCAGGTATACAGGCAGAGAACATCCACACCATTCTGCTTAACTTGGGACAATACAGTTAAACTGGTTTAGAGTTGCTACATAATATTATTAATAATAACAATAAATTAATTATAATGCCACTGATATTTCTATAACTTGTTTGTTAGTGGTTAAAAACATGTTTTAATAGATTTATATCACATAATTTTAAAAAAATCATTTGTATGCTTACAGAAATAAAAGGAGGAAAGTCCCCTAATGTGTATACCAAGAGGGAAATACCCCTAATGTGTATACCAAGAGGGGAAGACCCCTAATGTGTATACCAAGAGGGGAAGACCCCTGTGTATACAAAGTGGGGAAGATCTCTAATGTGTACACCAAGTGAGGAAGACCCCTAATGTGTATACCAAGTGAGGAAGACCCCTAATGTGTATACCAAGGGGGACTACCCCTGTGTATACCAAGTGGGAAAGACCCCTAATGTGTATACCAAGTGGGGAAGACCATTGTGTATACCAAGTGGGAAAGACCCCTAATGTGTATACCAAGTGAGGAAGACCCCTGTGTATACCAAGTGAGGAAGACCCCTGTGTATACCAAGTGGGGAAGACCCCAAATGTGTATACAAAGTAGGGAAGACCCCCCAATGCGTATACCAAGGAGAAGACCTCCTAATGTGTACACCAAGTGAGGATGACCCCTGTGTATACCAAGTGGGGAAGACCCCTAATGTGTATACCAAGTGAGGATGACCCCTGTGTATACCAAGTGGGGAAGACCTCTAATGTGTATACCAAGTGGGGAAGACCCCTAATGGGTATACCAAGTGGGGAAGACCCCTAATGTGTATACCAAGTGGGGAAGACCCCTAATGAGTATACCAAGTGGGGAAGACCACTAATGTGTATACCAAGTGAGGATGACCCCTGTGTATACCAAGTGGGGAAGACCACTAATGTGTATACCAAGTGGGAAGACCCCTAATGTGTATACCAAGTGGGGAAGACCCCTAATGTGTATACCAAGTGGGGAAGACCATTGTGTATACCAAGTGGGTTAAACCCCTAATGTGTATACCAAGTGAGGAAGACCCCTGTGTATACCAAGTGGGGAAGACCCCTAATGTGTATACAAAGTAGGGAAGACCCCCCAATGCGTATACCAAGGGGAAGACCCCTGATGTGTATACCAAGTGAGGATGACCCCTGTGTATACCAAGTGGGGAAGACCTCTAATGTGTATACCAAGTGGGGAAGACCCCTAATGTGTATACCAAGTGGGGAAGACCCCTAATGTGTATACCAAGTGGGGAAGACCCCTAATGTGTATACCAAGTGGGGAAGACCCCTAATGTGTATACCAAGTGGGGAAGACCCCTAATGTGTATACCAAGTGGGGAAGACCCTAATGTGTATACCAAGTGGGAAGACCCCTAATGTGATACCAGTAACCCAGATACAAGTGGGAAGACCCCTAATGTGTATACCTTGGGGAAAATTCCCTATCGTGTATACCAAGTGGAAAAGACCCCCCTAATGTGTATACTACCAAGTAGGGAAAACTCCCTAGTGTGTATACCAAGTGAATCAGCTTATATCTTTGAGGAAGACCGTTATACTGAGGCAGAATATACGTACACTCTTATCTTCCTTGCAGAATATACGTACACGCTTATTTTCCTTGCAGAATATACGTACACGCTTATTTTCCTTGCAGAATATATGTACACGCTTATTTTCCTTGCAGAATATACGTACACGCCTATTTTCCTTGCAGAATATACGTACACTCTTATCTTCCTTGCAGAATATACGTACACGCTTATTTTCCATGCAGAATATACGTACACGCTTATTTTCCTTGCAGAATATATGTACACTCTTATCTTCCTTGCAGAATATACGTACACGCTTATCTTCCTTGCAGAATATTACTCGGTGACGTTATCTAGTAAATTAGGTTTTGGTTCAATAATTGCAATGCACTTGCTATCAACGTTGATATTTTGACAGATGCATTTTGCTGTTGCATTTAGATAACAGTATCAACACATCTTTCTTTTTTTTACCAACATTCACGAACCTTATTCCAAAAATTAAGAGTACCTATCTACTACTATCAATATACTTTTGTACCAGCATCAACACAACTTTCTCTCAGCATCAACATAACTCTCTATCAGCATCAACATAACTTTCCATCAGCATCAATGCAACATTCCATCAGCATCAACAAAACTTTCTATCATCATTAACAACTTTCTCTCAGCATCAACATAATGTTCCATCACCATCAATGCAACTTTCCATCAACACAATTTTCTATCAGCATCAACACAACTTTCCATCAGCATTAATGCAAATTTCTATCAGCATCAACACAACTTTCTCTCAGCATCAATGCAACTTTCCATCAGCATTAACACAATTTTCTATCAGCATCAACACAACTTTCTATCAGCATCAACACAACTTTCTATCAGCATCAACACAACTTTCTACCAATTCTTTTATTTTTGTGAGTTTTGAAAGTTTGAGCAGTTGTTTTTTTCGTATTATTCTGCAGATTGTTACCTCGTGTATGCACGCATGTGTTGTATTTCCCCCAGGTGAGCAATGAGTTGTATTTTGCCTCATTTTCAAGAAACGTCAGTAGTGGAATCTATATGTTAGTGGTGGGCAGCCAGCGAGTTAGAGACTATGCACTACTGCATAACGAAAGAAAAATATATGCAGGGGAATTTCATTAGAGACTGAAATAGTTGGCGCGGAGGGAGAGATGAAGGGAGACACGAAGGGAGAGATTATGGAAGAGGCGAAGGGAGAGATGAAAGGAGAGACAAAGGGAGGGATGAACGGAGACACGAAGGGAGAGATTAAGGAAGAGGCGAAGGGAGAGATGAAGGGAGAGACGAAGGGAGGGATGAACGGAGACACGAAGGGAGAGATTAAGGAAGAGGCGAAGGGAGAGATGAAAAGGAAAGACGAAGGGAGGGATGAACGGAGACACGAAGGGAGAAACGAAGGCAGGGATGAAGGGAGAGCCGAAGGCAGGGGTGAAGGGAGAGACGAAGGCAGGGAGGAACGGAAAGACGAAGACAGGGGTGAAGGGAGAGACGAAGGCAGGGAGGAAGGGAAAGACGAAGGGAGATATTAAGGAAGAGAAGGAGGAAAAAAGTTAAATACAAAGGGAGAGATGTTGATATAATTTAATCACTGAAACGCCTGATGGCTTTACGAAGGGTCGTTCCTGCATTACTAACTTTCTGATAAAGAAAACGATATCGTGTTTGTGAGCTTCGATAGAGTACAACACAAGAGATTGTTAAAGAAAATAGCAGCACTTGTAACAGGTGGGGAAATTCTCTCCTGGATCGAGGCGTAGTTGACTAATAAACAACAGAGAGTTTCCAGAAATGGGAAGAGAGTTTCCAGAAATGGGAAGAAAATCAGATTGGGGACCCGTTAAGCGTCAAACAGTACCCCGGGAATAGAAGATAGCCAGGTTTGATCTGAGGAAGGGGAGATAGGTCGTGTTTTTTTTTTTTTTTTTTTACCAAAAGCCCCCTTCATAGGCAGGGAACTTTCAATCTGTATGAATATCAATTATGAACTGAGAATGGGTTGCCCGCAGTAACATCTAAATAATAATTAATAATAATAATAATAATTAACAATTTTATTTCAGTTTATTTTACAATAAAGACAGAGTGAATGTCCTTATTATGCATAGTTTTTGGCGAAACAATTATTCATCTAAACTCGAGTTAGTTTTGTTTGCAACAGTGTCAGGGGCTGTTTACCCGATGTAAACACTGAGAGGTATATTTCTCTCAGTGTATATATGCTGAGAGTTTTCTTTCATCCGTATTTTGGCGAGTAGAGTTTTTCTTGTTTGGTGGTGAAAATGTTACGTGAAGCCTTAATTGACCTTAGTGTAGTCGATAGTCTTTCAACCCCATTAACCAACGTTAAATCTTCATCCCAACCTTGCAGATGCAATAGTTGTCAATAAGTCTGGTAAAGAGACTGCAGAGAAAACCTAGTCTATCCAGCTCTAACCAGAGTTTTATCAAGTCAACACAAGGACTATAGCAACATTGCACATATACATGTGCAACAGTGTGTGTGTATCCAGTATATTATGTGTGCGTTTTTCTCCCTATGAATAACTCATGTATTATTAAGGCTGTGTTTTACATGAGCAATAATATCTAACAGTTTTAAATTGAAGATCCCGTGTTGTTTTCCACATACCCTTAACAGTTTATCTCGCCCTTCACACAGATCTTATATTTTAGTGGGCGATGCTTCATCTGAGTAATTCATTAATGTTTCCTAAAAGTCTTGTTATAATGTATATCATCTTGTAACTTGAGCAGTACTTTGATACGTCTTGAATTTCCAAACGTTAGCTGACTGCTTTTTTGATATTTCGCTATTGTTTATTAAGTATACGTATGTTACGCAGTGTACTGCAGTAAAATTTATATATAAAAAAATAATGCTTTATACCTACGGTATTATTCTGAATCCGGACGTGTTTTATTTCTGACTGATAGGAATAAAACGCGTCCGGATTCAGAATAATACCGGAACATTATTTTTTATATATAAATTTTACTGCAGCACACTGCGTAACAACGTAAATGTGAGTTAATATACGTTAATCTAACCCAAACAAGAATATCAAACATCAGATTGTCGCATTATGTTAAGACGTGCAGGAGTGAACGCACTGTAATTCGAAGGACATGGAACGCTGCAACTTTAAGACATTTAGATTCACAAAGCCAACACTGTGGTGTCTGCAGACCAAAGAATTCCTCTATAGAACTGAGAAATGTTATAGCCTATTTAATTCACCAGATAGGATCAAGTACCTTGCGACACGAAGTTGCGAAGAGCTAAAATTGAAGTCAGTCATGCATGCTTTGTTCTTCTCATTCAGTATTAATAACCCGAGGCCCCCACGTCCTGACTGCTGTACTTGGAGTCGCTTTTATCATAAATAAATCTTCCTTGCTGCACTAATGAGCTTGTCTACCTACCCTGCATACTGACAGATCGTCTTCAAAAATCTTTGGCAGTGCCATTTAGTGTGTGTTCTTGTGCATGTGCAGTTGCCGGGTACCACGCCTCCGCAGATCAATAATTTTAATTAGTTCTCACTTGTACTCACTGGTTTGAGAAAGATGCATGGCAACCCGACCCCATTTCCATGACTTACTCAGACGCATGTTGGAATTCCTATTTGTATAAGACAAAATGCAGTATATACTAGCTGTCATTAGTTAATAATCATTCATGGTTATAACCATAATTTTTAAAGGGGGTGGACCGGAAAGCCAGCGGAAGGTTTCGGTCAGATGACCAAAAGCTCCAGCTGCGGATCATCATATGACTAAGACCCGCGTCAAGAAACACTTGTCCTGTTTTCTGACCAAACTAGCTGTCTCTAAACAGTAACTTACTTGTAACATTATATAAAAAAGCAATAGTTTTTTTACATGTTTATTATGATTTCTCTGCAAACATTATTTAGGCTAGGTTTGATTATTGTTAATTCATGATAAGCATTGTGTAGATTACGTCAGCCAGTAGCATGTCTGCTTCACTTTTAAAATCTGTACAATTAGGCGGTGTATTTAGCAAATTAGAAACATTCTTGAGACGGGTTACATCTGATCTGAAGGGCAGGTTAACATCTTTATAATGTACATATAATTGTATGTACATTATCTTCGCTTTTAGGAAACATTTCCTGTCAACTATAAAGACGCACTGTTATGATAAAACATCACTTAGCATTATTCTAACAAATTCTGACAATTGGGAATTATTATTAAGCAAGCAGGAAACAAACGTTAGCCTTAGTCTACCGTTTTCTTTAATTGTCCTGGTCTGTGTTACTCAAGCAGGACAATACGCGAGGCGTATTTCTCTCAGCGTATATAGACTGAGACTACATTTGAATCCCTATTTTAGGGATTTAAGTATTCTTGACTGGTGGTGATGAGGTTTCGTGCGCATGCGTTCCTATCGACGACTGAAAACGAGGAGTGTTGTACTAATAGTGAATGTGTGTAGACGTCAGACCGTGAAGTGAGGGACGAATGTGTTTTGGTGTTCTTCAGAGAAAAGTTATTATGATCTTTGCCAGTTTGTTGCGCTGTTATTCCGTCACTGAACGAGGACAAAACAATGTAGTGGAGACAGTCCATGGGAAAGATACTTCGGTCGTTGGACAACACGGGTCCACACACTTGCCCATTATAATCGTCCTATGCTGTGAGGAATCTAAATTTGGGGGGCCCTGAAGCTTGAACTGTTATGGGGGCCCCTTCGCAACCCCTTCTCATACACTAGACCCAAATTTTTTAAGCAATGTGGACTAAAGTTGCTTTTGGGGCCCATCCGGGATTAGGGGCCCAGAAGCTTAAGCTTTATTAGTTTCATAGTAGATCCGCCCCTGATGTTATGAGCATCCATAGGTGACCATAGATGTATCTATGGGTATTACCAATCACCGTCGGGATGAAACCGCTTAGTTTCCCAGTAAAAACCCGTAAGTAATAGCTGAGGATCTTGAATATTAAGATGTTACCTGTGACTCAGGTGGCAAAGTACAGTTTGCTGTTATGTAATTAGTGGTTTCACTCGGGGGTCTTTGCTTCCTCAAGACTGTATGACCCTCGTGGGTTTAGCGCTCAGTTTTGATTGATTGCTCCCTCGGGAGAGGTGATTATTTGGTGCCGTTAAGGAGCTCTTGATCCAAGTTATAGATGAAATAAAGGTAAATCACCTTACATTTCCATTTACTCTAAGAGGTGGTGACTTATTTCCATCACCGAGGTGCCTGTAGGAACCTCGGGGAACTTTTAATGTTTTTTTTTTAAATTAATGCTGGTTATTTTCACTTAGTATGAGAGTATTTGTGGTGAATACGTCTGTTTATTTTTTTTAAATATATTTTTTTGTTGTTGTATATATATATATATATATATGGCTGTGACCAAGGCGTTTCATAAATGACTTAACTATTCACCCTCTAGACAGTGGCCTGGGTGGACCTGTGCTCTGAGCTCATGACTTTTCGAGGTTATGGGTTTGAGAAAACACATCAATACAGTCGGTATATAATTACAGAAGGGAGCTGTTACGCCGGGAGTGTCTTGTGTGTTGCTGCCTACAATAATTCGGTACACACAAAATAGCAGACGACGATCTCTCTATCGCCATGAATGATGCCAAACGCTTTTTTTTTTATCGCATTGTTGTCTGCTGAAGTATATGACTACCTCAGGTAGTCGCCCTGTTTCGATAGATGTGTTGAAGATTGTTGGAAGTGGTACACATAGCGCCTCTGCTTTCCCTCTCTCAGTACCCATGGAGAGATATTATCCGGCCCCATCGCCTTTGAGGTATCCAGCTCGCCTAGCAGCCTCTTCACTTCTTCCTCGGTTGTATGTATTGTGTCCAACAGTTGATGGTGTACCCCACCTCTCCGTTTTTCTGGAGTCCCTTCTGTCTCCTCTGTGAACACTTCTTTAAATCTCATGTTGAGTTCCTCACACACTTCACAGTCGTTTCTTGTGACCTCTCCTCCTTCCTTCCTTAGCCTGATCACCTGGTCCTTGACTGTTGTTCTCCTGATGTGGCTGTACAACAGCTTCGGGTCAGATTCGGCTTTCGCTGCTATGTCATTTTCGTATTGTCATTAAGCCTCCCTTCTTACCCGTGCATATACATTCCTGGCTCTACGACTGCTCTCCTTATTCTCCTGTGTCCTTTGTCTTCTATACTTCTTCCATTCCCTAGCACACTTGGTTTTGGCCTCCCTGCACCTTTGGGTGAACCACGGGCTCATCCTGGCTTTCTCGTTATTTCTGTTACCCTTGGGTACAAACCTCTCCTCAGCTTCCTTGCATATTGTTGTCACATATTCCATCTCGTTTACTGACTTCCCTGCCAGTTCTCTGTCCCACTGAACCCCGTGTGTACTCACCTAATTGTACTCACCTAATTGTGGTTGCAGATGTCGAGACTCAGCTCCTGGCCCCGCCTCTTCACTGATCGCTACTGGGTCCTCTCTCTCTGCTCCATCAGCTTTATCATAACTCGTCTTAAAGCTATGTATGGTTCCTGCCTCCACTACATCACTTGCTAGACTATTCCACTTCCTGACTACTCTATGGCTGAAGAAAAACTTCCTAATATCCCTTTAACTCATCTGAGTCTTCAACTTCCAATTTTGACCCCTTGTTTCTGTGTCCCCTCTCTGGAACATCCTGTCTCTATCCACCTTGTCTATTCCACGCAGTATTTTGTATGTCGTTATCATGTCTTCCCTAACCCTCCTGTCCTCCAGTGTTGTCAGGCCGATTTCCCTTAACCTTTCTTCGTAGGACATTTTCCTTAGCTCTGTAACTAGCCTTGTCGCAAACCTTTGCAATTTCTCTAATTTCTTGACGTGCTTGACCAGGTGTGGGTTCCAAACTGGTGCTGCATACTCTAGTATGGACCTGACGTACACGGTGTACAGTGTCTTGAACGATTCCTTACTAAGGTATCGGAACGCTATTCTCAGGTTTGCCAGTCGCCCATATGCTGCAGCAGTTATCTGGATAATGTGTGCTTCCGGAGACGTGCTCAGTGTTATATTCACCTCAAGATCTTTCTCCTTGAGCGAGATTTGCAGTCTTTGGCCACCTAGCCTATACTCTGCGGTCTTCTTTCCCCTTCCCCGATCTTCATGACTTTGCATTTGGAGGAGTTAAATTCGAGAAGCCAGTTGCTGGACCAGGTGTCCAGCATGTCCAGGTCTCTTTGAAGTCCTGTATGATCCTCATCTGATTTAATTCTCCTCATTAATTTCACATCATCTGCGAACAGGGACACTTCTGAGTCTATCCATTCCGTCATGTCATTCACATATACCAAGAATAGCACTGGTCCTAGGACTGACCCCTGTGGGACCCCGCTCGTCACAGGCGCCCACTGTGATACCTCATCACGCACCATGACCCGCTGTTGCCTCTCTGTCAGGTATTCTCTGATCCATTGCAGTGCCCTTCCTGTTATCCACGCCTGATACTCTAGCTTCTGCACTAATCTCTTGTGAGGAACTGTGTCAAAGGCTTTCTTGCAGTCCAAGAAAATGCAATCAACCCACCCCTCTCTCTCGTGTCTTCTGTTACTTTGTCACAGAACTCTAGAATGTTTGTGACACAGGATTTGCCTTCCATGAATCCGTGCTGGTTGTCGTTTATAATCTTGTTCCATTCCAGGTGCTCCACCACTCTCCTCCTGATAATCTTCTCCATGACTTTGCATACTATACACGTCAGTGACACTGGTGTATAGTTTAGTGCCTCGTTTCTGTCTCCTTTCTTAAAAATGGGAACTACATTTGCCGTCTTCCATACCTCAGTTTCAAAGGATGTGTTGAAAATTGTGGTTAGTGGCACACACAGCGTCTCTGCTCCCTCTCTAAGGACCCACGGGGAGATGTCTGGTCCCACCGCCTTTGAGGTATCAAGGTCACTTAGCAACTTCTTCACCTCCTCCTCAGTTGTGTGTATGTCATCCAACACTTGTTGGTATATTCCTTGTTGGTGTCTCACTCTGTTGTCTTCCCAGAGTCCTTCCTGTCTCCACTGTAAATACTTCCTGAAATCTCATGTTGAGCTCCTCACATACCTCTTGATCGTTTCTTGTGAGTTCCCCACCTTCTTTCCTCAGCCTGATCACCTGGTCTTTGACTGTTGTCTTCCTCCTAATGTGACTATACAGCAGTTTCGGGTCAGACTTGACTTTCGATGCTATGTCATTTTCGTACTGTCGCTGGGCGACAGTACGACATACTCGTTTCTGGCTCTACGACTAATTTTCTTATTTTCCTGGGTCCTTTGCCTTCTATACTTTTTCCATTCTCTAGCGCACTTAGTCTTTGCCTCCCTGCACCTTCGGGTAAACCAGGGGCTCGTTCTGGTCTTCCCATTATTTCTGTTTTCCTTGGGAACAAACCATTCCTCTGCCTCCTTGCATTTTGTTACGTATTCCATCATTTCGTTTGCTGACTTTCCTACCATTTCTGTCCCACTGAACCTCCGGCAGGAAGTTCCTCATACCCGTGTAGTCCCTCTTTTTATAGTTCGGCTTTTTCCATTCAACTCCTGTTCCCCTCTCCACTTGTAACTCTATGTACTTAAAGCTCAGAACCACGTGGTTAATGGCTCCCAGAGGCCTCTCATATGTGATGTCCTCAATGTCTGAGCTGCTCAGGGTGAACACGAGGTCCAGTTTCGGGACCCCATGTATATATATATAATATATATATATATATCTTGATAAGCTGCTTAAATTGGCCTAACTGTGGCTAAAATGAAAAGTTCTCGACTTTTTTTGTTATACTTTCTAAGTGTGTGTATATTTTTGGTTAGTGTTTATTATACTTCAGTACTTGAACCTTGTATAAAGAACTGTAAGTACACTAAACTGAACTAAGAGGCTTCACTAGCATTTGTACCATCATCCAATTTTTCTAAGTGTTTTTCTAAGTGTGCATAAACCAGTTTCTCTTGGGAAAACACAAACTCTAATCCATGTTTATGGTTAATAAAAAAATATCGTATTAAGTAATATCAGAATCTGGCTCTGACTTTCTGTCTGTCTGTCTCTATCTCTGTCTCTCCGTCTCTCCCTCTCTCTCTCTCTCTCTCTCTCTCTCTCTCTCTCTCTCTCTCTCTCTCTTCTCTCTTCTCTCTCTCTCTCTCTCTCTCTCTCTGTTCATAGGTTCGAACCTATATTTCCACAAACATTTTGGCCTTGGAATTAATATCGGAAATGAGCCAATCAAAAAACGTGAATATTCAAGGAGATTTTAAATAAATATACAAATGTAAGGAGAGAGAAAGAAATTTTGAAAAGGAAATAGTAGACAATAGCAAAGTAGAACAAAACGTTTCGCTGAAGTTCGCAAAAAGTGAACCAAATGTTAGACAAAATATAAAGAAGACATGACTGTAAAATCAGTGAGGTGGGAATAATTTTTATTACGATCATAAGTAAGCAGATTTTAATCCCAGACTGGTGATTTAGAAGCTACTGAAATTATTACTGGATATTCCAAATTATTGAAGATTGAGACACTTATGCAACATATAGAAATCTTTATTAAGGAAACGTTTCGCCACACAGTGGCTTCATCAGTCCAATACAAAGCAGAAAGGTGTAAGGAGAAGAGGAGTTTGAGGTACTCAGTCCCTCGGCCTCTCCTTACACCTTTCTACTTTGTATTGGACTGATGAAGCCACTGTGGGGCGAAACGTTTCCTTAATAAAGATTCCCATATGTTGCATAAGTGTCTCAATTTTCAACTCATCGGTTTTCAAACCATTTATCGTTCCAAATTATTACTGGATATTCCAAATTAGAAGCAGTTTTATAGATTTTTTCTAATTTCCCCATCATAGAATTCAGGGCCACAAATCCTAAGGGCTCTCAAAAACAGAAGTAAATACACTCTGTTTAATATATGTTTATCGATTCTAACTGTAATGTTTGTATGAAATGGAATTATTCCATTTACCTCACTTTCCTTAGTGAACTTAATGGAAGGAATCAATGACTTTAATTTAGGTAGAAAGTCATCAGGACTCTCATAAGGCCACAGACAGAGCACATCCATATATCTCAACCATTTGGTATTTGGAGTATATACTGTATATCAGTTTCTGGATATACATATCCATATATTTGGTAGAACATTTAAATGTTTATGGTAAGCATGGTTATCATAATTTTGAAAAATAATGAGAAAGTATCGATATCACCTAAAAACTGAGTATCGACATCAGCCAAAATTTTGTTATCGTCCCATTCCTAATAAATAAATTTATTAATAGGATAAAAAGGCTTCAAGGAAGAATATTTGAATTTCTTCCTGAAGCCATTTGAATATTCCACTTCCCCTACCACGCCATCTTTTAATTCTTTTTTTTTACCAATAGGTATATTTTATTACATAATATGGTACAAAAGATTTAAGAGATACATTGTTGATATAAAGATGGCATATACAGTACACGAGGTGTGAGAGATACATGTCTAGTACATATTGTTACATGTTTGTCACTGATTATAATGCGAAAATCTCATCCAGCTCCTCCGAGCTGGGGCGCGTGCCCAGAATACAGCATGGCATTACCCCTCTGAACAGTAGCGCTGAGTCGCTGGAACAGAAAACTAGCTACCCTGGGATCCCTAGTTACCCTGTTGAGGCTTTTGCCCAGCTCCTTGAGGAACTTAGATGCACTCTTTCCCCATGAGCCAAGGGTCTCTGAGCCTATGGGAATAAACATATAATGATGGGCAAGTTCTCCATATTTTCTCGACTTCTGGGACTCCCTGAAGGTGGCAGCTGCCCCTCCTTCCTCCCTGGTGTATTGGAGATAGGTATCAGCCAAGGTAGATGCACCTGTGTAGTCCCAGACTACCTGCTTGCCGTCTGTCCAGGCTTGAAGGGTGATACCATCTGGATGCTTTTGGCTGCCATCAGATCTGCATAGTTGGGGTGGCTCCCTTACTGCTGGGCATCCAGCTGTTGTGAGGCTCCTCTTGATAATGTTATTAACCTCTTCATGTCTTGCAATCTTTCCCTCGGATTTACGACACACAAGACCATGGTACCCGAATCGGTCTGCTGCTTCACTGCCACAAATACACCTGTGTTCGGCGAGAATAGGGGCGGCAAGTCGAAGGGCAACACCAATGCGGATGGTCTGTGGGTCGAGGCGTGTGCCAAGGCTGGAGTTGGGAACAGCCAAAAGAAAGTCCCCTGCATGATGAGCTCTCACTGCCAGGAGGCGGGCTCTATCCTTCCCTGACACACTCTGAAGCATTGCTGAGGCTATATTTTCTACTATTGGGCCATCCCAGTGCGACTGTTTGTAGATGTTGGGGGGAGCAGGCCTGGTTTCAGAGCCTGTTAGATTATCCAAGATCCTGGCTCCGTCGACGAACTTTTCGTCGTTCAGGGAGAATCGCAGCTACAAGTCCTCTGGGTGCAATGCATGAAGACAGGAAAGCAGGTATTAATGAAATCACGAAAAAAGCGATCTTGAATTATTAATAGATCTGTGGCTAGCCAAGATTCGATCCTGTGTCACCATGACCAGCTCCGTGAGAACAGGACAAAGTACGAATCGTTCTAACCACGCAACATCGAATCTCCACTAGCCGCAGTTCTGTTAATGATATATATAATCACCCGCACATAGTGTGTGCGGGTGACGGCCGCCTGACGCTTTACTGTTGCTAGCCTTGCAACATTGCATTGCTCCTGATGACGCACGGAGAGTCCGAAAGATCCTAAGCAAAATATTTCTATCCCCATATGGCTTGTTGTGTATAAATATCACTTTTTCGTAGCTCTGCACTCAATGGATCTGAGGAAGCTGTTGGTCAGCCAAGGTTATTTAACCACATTGTTGTGATCCGTTTGGTACCTAAACTGCAGTGTTCTGGAAGCTTTGTATTTTTTGCAGGAAATTTTGAGGAAATGGGATACTTTAGATGCTTATTAAATTCTTAAATTGTCACTGACAGTCGATGTTGCTACAGTAAAAGTGTTAATGCCTCGTCATTAAGCCTAATTGAGACAGTTTATTGCCAGTGCTTTTCAAAACAAGACAGTCATAAGAACGAGTCGGACAGTGAATGTGAAAAATATACATTATTTAGCCTTAAAGTTAATAACAAAAGCGACGATCAGAAATGTAAGGATGAAAACGCAGAATTTGCATACGACGTGACTTGAATACAATACATGCATTTCGTAATAAATTTAGAAGCAACTACACGAATGAAATTATATACAGCGAACCCTCGCTATTCGAACACTCCAAAACTCACCCTTTTATGTAAGTTTATTATTGCAAGTACTTTTATAAGTGTATTTTTGGTAGTCTGAAATGGACTAATCTAATTACATCACTCCTTATGGGAATAAATTCGTTTGGTAACACACTTGAACAGAATTCTGGAATGAGGGTGAGTTTTGGAGTGTTCGAATAGCGAGGGTCCACGGTATGTATATATATATATATATATATCAATGCACTGTTTATAGTGATAAAGGGAAGCAACATGCAACTTTTGGTTTTCGATATGTGGATTATTTCCAACTGTTGCTTTGAGCAGATATTTAAACAATCATAATCTTTATACAGTAAACCTATAGTTTTACACATTATAAATTTTGTACAGTAGTTCCGAGTGCAGATTTACTTGAAAAATGAAACAAACAGCATCAACACCCGCGAGACACGAATAGCACCATACACTACACAAATAGCACCATACACTACACAAATAGCACCATACACTACACAAATAGCACCATACACTACACAAAACCATACACTACACAAATAGCACCATATACTACACAAATAGCACCATACACTACACAAATAGCACCATACACTACACAAATAGCACCATACACTACACAAATAGCACCATACACTACACAAATAGCACCATACACTACACAAATAACACCATACACTACACAAATAGCACCATACACTACACAAATAGCACCATACACTACACAAATAGCACCATACACTACACAAATAGAACCATACACTACACAAATAGCACCATACACTACACAAATAGCACCATACACTACACAAATAACACCATACACTACACAAATAGCACCATACACTACACAAATAGCACCATACACTACACAAATAGCACCATACACTACACAAATAGCACCATACACTACACAAATAGAACCATACACTACACAAATAGCACCATACACTACACAAATAGCACCATACACTACACAAATAGCACCATACACTACACAAATAGCACAATACACTACACAAATAGAACCATACACTACACAAATAGCACCATACACTACACAAATAGCACCACACTACACAAATAGAACCATACACTACACAAATAGCACCATACACTACTGTA
>WNWK01032781.1:0-21640 GCA_009830355.1 Cherax destructor
CTACTGTGTTGCACCACAGTCGTCAAAGCTGACAACACAACCACCACAGCTGCTGCTACTGTGTTGCACCACAGTCGTCAAGGCTGACAACACAACCACCACAGCTGCTGCTACTTTGTTGCACCACAGTCGTCAAGGCTGACAACACAACCACCACAGCTGCTGCTACTGTGTTGCACCACAGTCGTCAAGGCTGACAACACAACCACCACAGCTGCTGCTACTTTGTTGCACCACAGTCGTCAAGGCTGACAACACAACCACCACAGCTGCTGCTACTGTGTTGCACCACAGTCGTCAAAGCTGACAACACAACAACCACAGCTGCTGCTACTGTGTTGCACCACAGTCGTCAATGCTGACAACACAACCACCACAGCTGCTGCTACTGTGTTGCACCACAGTCGTCAAGACTGACAACACAACCACCACAGCTGCTGCTACTGTGTTGCACCACAGTCGTCAAGGTTGACAAACAACAACAACAACTAATACAACAACAGAGACAGCAACAACAACAACAGCATCAACAGCAACAACAACTAATACAACAAAAGAGGCAGCAGCAACAACAGGATTTTCTACAGAGAACTCGGATTTTCTGCTGGTAGGTGTAAGACATAAGCATAACTGTGGCAAGTAATACACATTTCGGAGACAATTGTAACTTTCCACCATCAAAAGTCAAATCTGATACAAAGTTGTTATTCAGATACATCAGGAGGAAAACAAGAGTAAAGGATCAGGTAATCAGGTTGATTAAAAAAGGAGTGGAGCTGACACAGAACGACCAGGAACTATGTGAAGAGCTCAGCCCAAGATTCAGGGAGGTATTCACAGTGGAGACAGAGAGGCTTCCAGCAAACCGAGGTGGTAGGGTACACCAGCAAGTGCTGGACACACTGCACAAAACCGAGGAGGAGATGAAGAAACTGCTAGGGAGAACTAGTTACCTCGAAGGCAGTGGGCCCAGATAATATATCTCCTTGGGTCCTAAGAGAGGGACAGATGCACTGTGTGTACCACTATCAACAATAATCTTCAATAAATCTCTCGAAACATGGCAACTGCCTGAGGTGTGGAAGATGGCAAATGTAGTCCCATTTTTTTAAAATGGAGATAGACACTACAGACCAGTGTCACTGACGTGAATAGTATGCAAAGTCATGGAGAAGATTATCAGGAGAGTGGTGGAGCACCTTGAAAGGAACAAGCTTATGTATGACAACCAGCACGGTTTCAGGGAAGGGAAATACTGTGTCACAAACCTACTGGAGTTTTATGACAAGGTAACTGAAGTAAGACATGAAAGAGAGGGGTGGGTAAATTGCATCTTCTTGGATTGCAAAGCCTTCAACACAGTTCCTCACAAGAGATTGGTGCAAAAGCTAGAAGATCAGGCACGCATAACAGGAAAGGCACTGCAAAGGAGCAGAGAATACCTGACAGGGAGACAAGAACGAGTCATGGTACGTGATGAGGTGGCAGAGTGGGCGCCTGTGACAAGCGGGGTTCCGCAGGGGTCAGTCCTAAGACCAATGCTGTTTTTGGTATATGTGAATGACATATCGGAAGGGACAGACTTAGAAGTGTCCCTGATTGCAGATGATGTGAAGTTAATGAAGATAACTAAATCAGACGAAGATCAGCATGACTACAAAGCGACCTGGACAGGCAACACAGTAGCAGCAGCTGTGGTGGTTGTGTTGTCAGTCTTGACGACTGTGGTGCAACACAGTAGCAGCAGCTGTGGTGGTGGGGTTTCTCTTTATCCATATATATTCATTTCTGGCACTTCAGGTTTCTTTCTAGAATCTATGGGATGGGGGGGGGGTGTTGGTGCTGGTGTTTGTGTGGTAGGCAGCCATCTAGAGGATGGGAGGGGTTGGTGCTGGTGTTTGTGTGGTAGGCAGCCATCTAGGGGATAGGGGTGTTGGTGCTGGTGTTTGTGTTATAGGCAGCCATCTAGGGGATGGGGGGTGTTGGTTCTGGTGTTTGTGTGGTAGGCAGCCATCTAGGGATGGGGGTGTTTGTGTGGTAGGCAGCCATCTAGGGGATGGGGGTGTTTGTGTGGTGGCAGCCATCTAGGGGATGGGGGTGTTTGTATGGTAGGCAGCCATCTAGGGGATGGGGGTGTTTGTGTGGTAGGCAGCCATCTAGGGGGTGGGGGTGTTGGTTCTGGTGTTTGTGTTGTAGGCAGCCATCTAGGGGATGGGGGGTGTTGGTGCTGGTGTTTGTGTGGTAGGCAGCCATCTAGGGGATGGGGGTGTTGGTGCTGGTGTTTGTGTTATAGGCAGCCATCTAGGGGATGGGGGTGTTGGTTCTGGTGTTTGTGTGGTAGGCAGCCATCTAGGGGATGGGGGTGTTTGTGTGGTAGGCAGCCATCTAGGGGATGGGGGTGTTTGTGTGGTAGGCAGCCATCTAGGGGATGGGGGTGTTTGTATGGTAGGCAGCCATCTAGGAGATGGGGGTGTTTGTGTGGTAGGCAGCCATCTAGGGGGTGGGGGTGTTGGTTCTGGTGTTTGTGTTGTAGGCAGCCATCTAGGGATGGGGGTGTTTGTGTGGTAGGCAGCCATCTAGGGATGGGGGTGTTTGTATGGTAGGCAGCCATCTAGGGGGTGGGGGTGTTTGTGTGGTAGGCAGCTATCTAGGGGATGGGGGGTGTTGGTTCTGGTGTTTGTGTTGTAGGCAGCCATCTAGGGGATGGGGGGTGTTGGTGCTGGTGTATGTGTGGTAGGCAGCCATCTAGGGGATGGGGGGTGTTGGTGCTGGTGTTTGTGTGGTAGGCAGCCAACAATCATCCTGCACTTTCCCAGAATATCATTAATTACTTTTGCACTTTATTGCAACATCGCCACATATTTGAATTTTCACTCAAAGTTTCTGCATTTTTACCCTACTTATTGATTCTTTCATTTCGTTCATACTTTATGTATATTCACATTCTTCAAATTCACTTTTATCTTTGTCTTTGTGTTTTTACTCACCTTCATAGTCGCAGCCTTCATACTCAATCCCATCACACTCACTTTCACTCGTTGCTTCATATTCACTTCATATTATCTTCCGTGGCAACACTTCTCACGGATCTCATTTTTACTTCAACCAAGAATTAAATTCCTCGAGTAATTCATCATTTTCATCAGATATTTCCTCAAAATGTTTTCTTTATCTCTGTAGAACCTCTCGTCCCACAAGTTTCATGGCGTATTGAAATATATTGTGACCTAATTTATTTTGGGATAAATAATAATATCCGTACATCATGATTCATCACAACACAGTGTCTGAGACATTAACAGCAGAGGTGTACTGGCCAGGTTGTAGCAGCACAGTGTCTGAGACATTAACAGCAGAGGTGTACTGGCCAGGTTGTAGCAGCAGAGTGTCTGAGACATTAACAGCAGAGGTGTACTGGCCAGGTTGTAGCAGCACAGTGTCTGAGACATTAACAGCAAGTGTACTGCCAGGTTGTAGCAGCACAGTGTCTAGACATTAACAGCAGAGTGTACTGGCCAGGTTGTAGCAGCACAGTGTCTGAGACATTAACAGCAGAGGTGTACTGGCCAGGTTGTAGCAGCACAGTGTCTGAGACATTAACAGCAGAGGTGTACTGGCCAGGTTGTAGCAGCACATGTCTGAGACACAACAGCAGGTGTACTGGCCAGGTTGTAGTAGCACAGTGTCTGAGACATTAACAGCAGAGGTGTACTGGCCAGGTTGTAGTAGCACAGTGTCTGAGACATTAACAGCAGAGGTGTACTGGCCAGGTTGTAGCAGCAGAGTTGTACTGGCCAGGTTGTAGCAGCAGAGTGAGACACTAACAGCAGAGGTGTACTGGCCAGGTTGTAGTAGCACAGTGTCTGAGACATTAACAGCAGAGGTGTACTGGCCAGGTTGTAGCAGCACAGTGTCTGAGACATTAACAGCAGAGGTGTACTGGCCAGGTTGTAGAGCAGGTGAGATACTAACGCAGAGTGTACTGGCCAGGTTGTAGCAGCACAGTGTCTGAGACATTAACAGCAGAGGTGTACTGGCCAGGTTGTAGCAGCACAGTGTCTGAGACATTAACAGCAGAGGTGTACTGCAGGTTGTAGAGCAAGTGTCTGGCCAGGTTGTAGCAGCACAGTGTCTGAGACACTAACAGCAGAGGTGTACTGGCCAGGTTGTAGCAGCACAGTGTCTGAGACATTAACAGCAGAGGTGTACTGGCCAGGTTGTAGCAGCACAGTGTCTGAGACACTAACAGCAGAGGTGTACTGGCCAGGTTGTAGCAGCACAGTGTCTGAGACATTAACAGCAGAGGTGTACTGGCCAGGTTGTAGCAGTCACCTACAAACTTCTTGTTGCCAGGTGATCAGCACCGAAAGTTTGTTTGTGTTCGCATTTATGGATCTGTGTGTTCTTTGCAATCACAAAAGACGAGTAACAAAAGAAATAATATTTATTACATTTTTCATGGAGGTTGACAATTAGATTAAGAATCTGGCAGTCATTTACACACAATGCAACCTTCAAACATACGCTTTTTCTGCTACATAATTGAAAAAAAATATATATTAATAAAGATACATAATGTGACGTAAGTAGGACTAAAATTTCCATTGAATAACGATATCTGGGTCTTGGTGTACGTTCATGTCTGTCTTGGAGAGTGTAATTTCAAGACATAGATTTCTCTGTGCCTCCTCCTGTAATTCCAGGAAAGTCTCGACCGTAGTTAGAAGGTCGCCTGGGACCTCCGGAAAGTGGGGAAGGCGAGACGTCCAGTAGACAGACAAATGAATTACTGGACACAAGATCCTGGGAAGGGATTGATGTAGGAAGCTAGAGGTGAGGATACTGAGAGAGACGAGGCAAGTCTTTGTGAAGTGAAGGAGACACTACACACACTACTGGAGGATACATGTGCAGGCAAATGTAAGATGGTATAAAGTGTCCCAGAGTTTAAACAAAATGTCAATGCAGGTAGTATAGACTAAGGCTGCTTCCTTGATAAGTGATATATCAACATTTTTAAAGTCGCTAGAGAAAAATGGATTCAGTATAATGGCTGGTAAACAATTTGAATTTCTGACTACAAAATATTGTATTTATAATCTGTAAAGTTATTATAGGAGAAACTGTTGAATAAAGAAATGGATGGAGCGATGCATTTACGTAGACTGTCAGGAAACCTTTGTTAGTGCTATCATAGATACAAAGATCACTGGGTTATAAGCAGTAATACCAGAGATATAAACGTTACACTTATACATACTAACACCAGAGCTGCAAAGATCACAGTATTATAACTAGTAAAATTAGAAAAGCAAAGATCACTCTCTTATATTCATGAATAGTAATATTAAGGATACAACGATAACCCTGTTATTCATAACAATATCAGATATATAAATGTTACGCTTATACAAAATAACATCAGTGATGCGAAGATCACAATGTTTAACACAATAACACCAGTGATGTGAAGATCACAATGTTAAACACAATAACACCAGATAGGGAAGATACACATAGAAACACACGCTTTTACATGAAGGAAAATACAGAAAAACTCAAATAAGAACATATAAATCTATGACATTTAAATAGACGACTAAAATAAACAATAATTGGCCTCACCATGGTGGTCTAGGTAGAGGAGTTCTTCTCTTCTGTCTGGACTATGTTTCTCCAGCCTCCCGGGCGGTTTTCCGAACTACCCATGGGCGAGGTGTTTTTACTGGGCACAGATTCAAAGTGTGTCCTCCCATAATTACATCTTCTTGTATATACTGATATTTAAACACTTGTGTTGTAATATCATATATGGGCAGTGCTTCATGGTGTTGCCGCATTTGAAGAGTTAAGTTCCTCTCTGAGGAAATGCTGTGTTTGGGGTTCACAGCTCTCAACGTCCCCCTCAAATTATCAAGTTTAATTCCATATTTTATTTGTATTTTATGATAATATTTTCCTAAATGAGTGTAAGTGTAGAACACATTTTCACACATTGTCAAAGAGAACAAAAACTGACTGATAGAACAGTTTTAACATGAAAAGTTTGTTCTGAAAAGTTTCTTGTAAACTGCATTGACCTTTTTCAATCCTCATAACAAGAGATCACAATATTACTGAGACCTGATGTTGCAGTTAATTATTCAACATTCACTTTTCCGAATAGAACACTTAACTAATTGCAAGTCCCTTTACAAATAACTGATCTTCAGAACATGTTTCTCTCAGTTTATTAAATGCTGTTATTTACACATACTTATTTGTCTCCACTTACGAGGAAATATTCTGCCTCTTGAATATCAACAAGCAAAAGATTCAAATAGATTTATTGATTTAGTAAAAGTACACATGTTAGTGGTGGTAGTTGTTGTGGTGGAGGTGGTGGTGATAGTGATAGTTGTTGTGGTGGAGGTGGTGGTGATAGTGGTGGTAGTTGTTGTGGTGGAGGTGGTGGTGATAGTGGTAGTTGTTGTGGTGGAGGTGGTGGTGATAGTGGTGGTAGTTGTTGTGGTGGAGGTGGTGGTGATAGTGGTGGTAGTTGTTGTGGTGGAGGTGGTGGTGATAGTGGTAGTTGTTGTGGTGGAGGTGGTGGTGATAGTGGTGGTAGTTGTTGTGGTGGAGGTGGTGGTGATAGTGGTGGTAGTTGTTGTGGTGGAGGTGGTGGTGATAGTGGTGATAGTTGTTGTATTGGAGGTGGTGGTGCTAGTGGTGGAGGTGGTGGTGATAGTGGTGGAGGTGGTGGTGATAGTGGTGGAGGTGGTGGTGATAGTGGTGGTGGTGGTGGTGATAGTGGTGTTGATGGTGATAGTGGTGGTGGTGGTGGTGGTGGTGGTGATAGTGGTGGTGGTGATAGTGGTGGTGGTTGTGGTGATAGTGGTGGTGGTGGTGATAATGGTGAGGTACACGAGATCACAACTAGAAGTGAGGCGGGTCTCAGGTACACGAGGTCACAACTAGAAGTGAGGCAGGTCTCAGGTACACGAGGTAACAACTAGAAGTGAGGCGAGTCTCAGTTACACGAGGTCACAACTAAAGTGAGCCGGGTCTCAGGTACACGAGGTCACAACTAGGAGTGAGGCGGGTCTCAGGTACACGAGGTCACAACTAGAAGTGAGGCGGGTCTCAGGTACACGAGGTCACAACTAAAGTGAGCCGGGTCTCAGGTACACGAGGTCACAACTAGGAGTGAGGCGGGTCTCAGGTACACGAGGTCACAACTAGAAGTGAGGCGGGTCTCAGGTACACGAGGTAACAACTAGAAGTGAGGCGAGTCTCAGTTACACGAGGTCACAACTAAAGTGAGCCGGGTCTCAGGTACACGAGGTCACAACTAGGAGTGAGGCGGGTCTCAGGTACTCGAGGTCACAACTAGGAGTGAGGAGGGTCTCAGGTACTCGAGGTCACAACTAGGAGTGAGGCGGGTCTCAGGTACACGAGGTCACAACTAGGAGTGAGGCGGGTCTCAGGTACACGAGGTCACAACTAGAAGTGATGCAGGTCTCAGGTACACGAGGTCACAACTAGGAGTGAGGTGGGTCTCAGGTATACGAGGTCACAACTAGAAGTGAGGCAGGTCTCAGGTACACGAGGTCACAACTAGGAGTGAGGTGGGTCTCAGGTACACGAGGTCACAACTAGAAGTGAGGCGGGTCTCAGGTACACGAGGTCACAACTAGGAGTGAGGTGGGTCTCAGGTACACGAGGTCACAACTAGAAGTGATGCAGGTCTCAGGTACACGAGGTCACAACTAGGAGTGAGGTGGGTCTCAGGTATACGAGGTCACAACTAGAAGTGAGGCAGGTCTCAGGTACACGAGGTCACAACTAGAAGTGAGGTGGGTCTCAGGTACACGAGGTCACAACTAGAAGTGAGGCAGGTCTCAGGTACACGAGGTCACAACTAGAAGTGAGGCGGGTCTCAGGTACACGAGGTCACAACTAGAAGTGAGGCGGGTCTCAGGTACACGAGGTCACAACTAGAAGTGGGTCTCAGGTACACGAGGTCACAACTAGAAGTGAGCGGGTCTCAGGTACACGAGGTCACAACTAGAAGTGGGTCTCAGGTACACGAGGTCACAACTAGAAGTGAGCGGGTCTCAGGTATACGAGGTCACAACTAGAAGTGAGGTGGGTCTCAGGTACACGAGGTCACAACTAGAAGTGAGGCGGGTCTCAGGTACACGAGGTCACAACTAGAAGTGAGGCAGGTCTCAGGTACACGAGGTCACAACTAGAAGTGAGGCGGGTCTCAGGTACACGAGGTCACAACTAGAAGTGAGGCGGGTCTCAGGTACACGAGGTCACAACTAGAAGTGAGGCGGGTCTCAGGTACACGAGGTCACAACTAGAAGTGGGTCTCAGGTACACGAGGTCACAACTAGAAGTGAGCGGGTCTCAGGTACACGAGGTCACAACTAGAAGTGGGTCTCAGGTACACGAGGTCACAACTATAAGTGAGGTGGGTCTCAGGTACACGAGGTCACAACTAGAAGTGAGCGGGTCTCAGGTACACGAGGTCACAACTAGAAGTGGGTCTCAGGTACACGAGGTCACAACTAGAAGTGAGCGGGTCTCAGGTATACGAGGTCACAACTAGAAGTGAGGTGGGTCTCAGGTACACAAGGTCACAACTAGAAGTGAGGCGGGTCTCAGGTACACGAGGTCACAACTAGAAGTGGGTCTCAGGTACACGAGGTCACAACTAGAAGTGAGCGGGTCTCAGGTACACGAGGTCACAACTAGAAGTGGGTCTCAGGTACACGAGGTCACAACTAGAAGTGAGCGGGTCTCAGGTATACGAGGTCACAACTAGAAGTGAGGTGGGTCTCAGGTACACGAGGTCACAACTAGAAGTGAGGCGGGTCTCAGGTACACGAGGTCACAACTAGAAGTGAGGCAGGTCTCAGGTACACGAGGTCACAACTAGAAGTGAGGCGGGTCTCAGGTACACGAGGTCACAACTAGAAGTGAGCGGGTCTCAGGTATACGAGGTCACAACTAGAAGTGAGGCAGGTCTCAGGTACACGAGGTCACAACTAGAAGTGAGCGGGTCTCAGGTACACGAGGTCACAACTAGAAGTGAAGAAACAGATGAGTCACAGCAATTTTTAGATACACTTGTTTAGCCTTAAAGTGGTCAGGAAGTGAACCAACCTAGACAGCGCAGTGACAGAAGAGAGAAGTGGGCCAGGAGCTGAGACTCAACCCCTACAACCACAAGTAGTTGAGTACAACAACACAAGGTAGCCAAGCATGTACTGAAACTCAGAAAAAGTCTAAAGGTTGACAACCAAAACATTCTCAGAACTAAGATGAACCACTGTGAGGAGAGATTGAAGGAACTGAACCTGACCATCTTGGCGGAGAAGAAGGCTGAGGGAGACATGATAACGACGTCCATAATTATCTTGGTGGTTGAAAAGTGGAACGAACTGAATGATGTAGTGGACACAAACTCGATACACAGCTTCAAGAGTATAGGTATCACCCATGAGATCAGAAAACAGTAATTCCAGTCAAACATCAGGGGCAGACAGCTCGACCAGTAAACACATTACGGTGCGTAAACAAGGATGTAATTGCTAGAAGGGAGTATACTATAAACTCTAACCACACTATAGAGCGAAGGACTTGAGAGTGTTAATGTCAGGGTTCACAACATTGTTCTGGACGGTTTTCCATGTCATATTCCATTGTTCTGGACGGTTTTGCCTGTCATATTCCATTGTTCTGGACGGTTTTCCCTGTCATATTCCATTGTTCTGGACGGTTTTCCCTGTCAGTCACTGTCATATCTGCCAGCAAACTGACAACTTTCTAAACAAGGGATGTCATGACAGTTGTAGTACTTTTAAAGCCATTTGTTACCGCAGGTAAATTTACAGAATGTACAGAGAACCTTCATCCCACCTTAATTACTGGGAACGTTTAGAGTCTCTTAACCCCCTGGAACGCAGGAGAGAGAGGCAAACCATAATCTACACCCTGAAGATTCTGGAGGGACTGGTCCCAAATTTGCATACGGAAATCACTCCCTACGAGGAGCAATATACCCGCAGTGAAAAGCAGGAGTGTCCAAGACTGTTCAACAGCCTCCCACTGTTGCCTTCAAAAGGAAACTGGACAGATACCTACTCTGTGGTTCGTACGTTGGATTGTGTGCGGCCGGCAGTAATAGTCTGGTTGATCAGGCTCTTATCCACCGCGAGGCATGGTCAGGGACCCTCGGAACGACCTCCAGCTAGGTAGACATGCTTACTACCATTGTTGAGAAAGTTAAACCTGGCAGTCGGATACCGTAGATTCTTAGTGCTGAGCGACCTGCTGAGAGTGACCTGCTGGGAGTGACCTACTGGGAGGGTAAACTGATGTAAAGGTGACAAAGTGCTCTCCAAGTGTAACAAACCGCTGTGAGGAGTAACATAAACCGGTGCGAGGGGTGACATAAACTGCTGTGACGGTGACATGTCAGTCCATGTCACTCTGCCTGTCAGTCTATAAACATATATGATTTTAAAATTTATTTTTATCTCTCTATTTTGTTTTTATTGCATCAGTATCCTCTGTCAATTAGTGCATGTGCCTCTGTCAGTGCATGTCCCTCTGTCAGTTAGTGCATGTCTCTCTGTCAGTGCATGTCCCTCTGTCAGTGCATATACCTCTGTCAGTGCATGTCTCTCTGTCAGTGCATGTCCCTCTGTCAGTGCATGTCTCTCTGTCAGTGCATGTTCCTCTGCCTGTTAATCCATATGTATGATTTTAAAATTTATTTTTAATTTATTTTTATTTTTATTTATTTTTATTTTTTTTTATGTTTATTGCTGTTTTCTGTAAGTCGTTTTGAGGCCTCACTGACAGGTGAATGTTTGTTTTGATTTTGTGTATTGTCATGTGTGTGTCAGGTGTGTGTGTTTGTCAGTGATGTCTTGGTCAGTGAGTGTTCATTGTGGTCATAGTGAGTGTTGGTCATTTTTTTGATGTCATGTGTATGTCATTGAGTGTTATGTGTATTGTGTCATAGTGAGGTGTTATTGGTAGTGTGTCATTATTGGTATGCATGTGATCATAGTTAGTGTGGTCTTAGAGGTGTGTCATGTGTATGTGGTCATTAGTTGGTGTTCTAGTTGTGTGTAGTTTTGTCTAGATGGATCCCGTGTAGTGGTGATGGTCATGGTGTTGTTGGTCATAGTGAGTGTGGTCATGGTGTTTTGGTCATAGTGGTGTGGCCTAGTGAGTGTCGTGGTCATAGTGAGGTGTGTCATAGTAGGTGAGGTCTAGAGGTGGGGTCATGTGTGAGGTGTGGTCATGGTGAGGTGGATCATAGTGAGGTGTCAGAAGTCATGTGTTGATGACTAGTGTGTGGTCATGGTGTAGGTGTGTCATGGTAAGGGGGTCATGTGTGTGGTCATGTGAGGTGTGGTCAGTAGTCGTGTGGTCATAGTGAGTGTGGTCATAGTGAGGTGTCTTCTAGTTCATGTGAGGTGTGGTCGTAGTGAGGGTGTGGATGCATGGAGTGAGGTCATGTGAATGTGTCATGTAGGTGTGGTTCATGTTCAGGTCACGTGGGCCCGGATGTAACCCTTCAACTTTCCACTCCCGATTGTTTTGGTGCTTTCCTAGTTCCGTGTGTCCAGAAGTCCATCTGTGTCCCCTCAGATGAACTCCCAGGTGTGGATCATGGTGAGGTGTGGTCATTGTAAGGTGTGTTCATGGTGAGGTGTGGTCATAGGCAGGTGAGTTCATAGTTGGTAAAGTTTTGTTTTGGTACTTTCCCTAGTTCCGTGTGTCCAGAAGTCCATCTGTGTCCCCTCAGATGAACTCCCAGGTGTGGATCATGGTGAGGTGTGGTCATGGTGAGGTGTGGTCATGGTGAGGTGTGGTCATAGGCGAGGTGAGGTCATGGTTCAGTGTGGTCATGGTGAGGTGTGGTCATAGTTAGGTGTGGTCATAGTGCAGTGTGGTCATAGTCAAGAGTGGTCATAGTCAGGTGTGGATCATGTTTCCAGGTCTCCATCCGTGGGCCCCCGGATGTCAACCCTTCCGCACTTCCCATTTCCAGTTGTTTTGGTGCTTTCCCTAGTTCCGTGTGTCCAGAAGTCCATCTGTGTCCCCTCAGATGAACTCCCTTCCTCACTTTCCCAGGTGGGTGGGTGTTTGGGCGGGTGGTTTGGTGGGTGGTTGGGCGGGTGTGTGTGTGTGTTGTGTATGTGTTGGCCCCTCCCCAGTGACCTTGTTGGGTGGCAGCTTAGTCTCGTCTAGCTGGTCTACTGCCGAGACTGTCCAGGTGGGTGGAATTACAGGAGGGGACACACAGAAAACTGCGTCCTGTAATTCCACCCACCAAGACAGCCGCGAACAGTAGACCAGCTAGACGAGACTAAGCTGCCACTCAACTCGGCCACCAAGGTGAGGTTACTTGTAAAAATCTCGGACTTCTATTTATGTTTCATTAAGTGTTGAAGTTAATTTTTGTGTTGTTTTGACTCATGCAGTTGTATATGTGAGTCCGTGTGTCACTCTGTCTTCCCACCAGCAAATATCTTTCAAAAATGTCATCAATTTTCTTTTTTTGTTTCAATTCGTCATTTTCACACACACATGTTCACACATATCTGCATTTTCTCTCACTTTTCTTAAAATTAAATTAATTTGCACAAGAAATAAAACGTAAATAAAGAAGTTCTTTAGCGTAAATTGTTTATTGAATCCTGTAGTTTCCTCACATCTCCACAAGTGTCTCACACAGTGTCTCCACAACAGTTCTCCACAACAGTGTCTCCCACAATGGTATTCATGTTTCCCTAAACAATTATGTTGACTCAAAATTCCCAAAAGTTTCACTTAACATTTCTCAGGAACTCCATCACTCTCATCCACTCTAAAAAATCTTCTTTACTGACAAAAAACGATTTCATCAGAATCTTCGATGGTGTTTTTATTCACTTGTACGTTAGTAACTCTGGCAACAACCGCCATGTCTTTTGTAACTATTCGCTTTTCTGTTTATTGAACGTTCGCAAAATTATGTTGATGTACACACACCTTCCTCTTTCTAAACCTTGCCAGTTCTTCATTACTTATATTTTGTCTTTTCCATCACTCGATCAATCACAATTTTGGTATAATCAGCAGCCAATAGACAAACACTAATATTTTATTTAAATTAAACAATATTTTGGAATTCTATCTAACACAGTGTCCAGCAGTTGTGAACTGTACCAGAAACAAAGACACAGCAGTTGTGAACTGTACCAGAAACAAAGACACAGCAGTTGTGAACTGTACCAGAAACAAAGACACAACAGTTGTGAACTGTACCAGAAACAAAGACACAGCAGTTGTGAACTGTACCACAAACAAAGACACCGCAGTTGTGAACTGTTCCAGAAACAAAGACACAGCAGTTGTGAACTGTTCAAGAAACAAAGACACAACAGTTGTGAACTGTACCAGAAACAAAGACACAACAGTTGTGAACTGTACCAGAAACAAAGACACAGCAGTTGTGAACTGTACCAGAAACAAAGACACAGCAGTTGTGAACTGTACCAGAAACAAAGACACAGCAGTTGTGAACTGTACCAGAAACAAAGACACAGCAGTTGTGAACTGTTCAAGAAACAAAGACACAACAGTTGTGAACTGTACCAGAAATAAAGACACAGCAGTTGTGAACTGTTCCAGAAACAAAGACACAACAGTTGGGAACTGTACCAGCAATAAAGACACAGCAGTTGTGAACTGTTCCAGAAACAAAGACACAACAGTTGTGAACTGTTCCAGAAACAAAGACACAGCAGTTGTGAACTGTACCAGAAACAAAGACACAGCAGTTGTGAACTGTACCACAAACAAAGACACAGCAGTTGTGAACTGTACCAGAAACAAAGACACCGCAGTTGTGAACTGTACCAGAAACAAAGACACCGCAGTTGTGAACTGTACCAGAAACAAAGACACAGCAGTTGTGAACTGTACCAGAAACAAAGACACAGCAGTTGTGAACTGTACCAGAAATAAAGACACAGCAGTTGTGAACTCTACCAGAAACAAAGACACAGCAGTTGTGAACTCTACCAGAAACAAAGACACCGCAGTTGTGAACTGTTCCAGAAACAAAGACACAACAGTTGTGAACTGTACCAGAAACAAAGACACAGCAGTTGTGAACTCTACCAGAAACAAAGACACAGCAGTTGTGAACTCTACCAGAAACAAAGACACCGCAGTTGTGAACTGTTCCAGAAACAAAGACACAGCAGTTGTGAACTGTACCACAAACAAAGACACCGCAGTTTGAACTGTACCAGAAACAAAGACACCGCAGTTGTGAACTGTACCAGAAACAAAGACACAGCAGTTTGAAATGTACCAGAAACAAAGACACCGCAGTTGTGAACTGTACCACAAACAAAGACACCGCAGTTTGAAATGTACCAGAAACAAAGACACCGCAGTTGTGAACTGTACCACAAACAAAGACACCGCAGTTGTGAACTGTACCACAAACAAAGACACAGCAGTTGTGAACTGTACCACAAACATAGACAGGGACAAAGGCTGTTCGTTATTTTTGTTTTGTTTTCACTTATTGTTTATATTTGTGTGTGTCCGTCCGTCCACTGAAACGTCCATTAGTAAATACGCAAGTTCACAAGTACAGTCACACACGTACACATACACCCCCACACACACATGCACACATACTCACACACACTCACACACACAATTGCAGTAGAAACTCTATTTAAAAGTTTGAAAATCTAAGAATTTTAACAAAGAAATTAGTTTTTTCAGAAAAGCGCTCAAATCGCTCTAAAACGTCGAAATATGCAATAAAATACGATTTTAGCGCATTTTTCTGTTTTTATGTTTTTTTTTGAAAAATAATATGAAATATTGTATAATAATATTGATTTTTATAGATTTTTAAAGGAATTTTTAAAAAATGTAAATAATTTATAAATATGCAAAAATGCTATAAAATATTATTTTATTGCATTTTTTGACGATTCAAGGCATTTTCAAGGATTTTCTGAAAAAAATATTTTTTAGATAAAATATACCTATGAGTAAGTCTCCTCAAAAAAAATCTTAAAATTTCGCTTACTTTTCCCATAAATTTCAATTGCAGTAGAAACTCTATTTAAAAGTTTGATAATCTAAGAATTTTAGCTAAAAAATGAGTTTTGTCAGAAAAGCACTCAAACCGCTCTAAAACGTCGAAATATGCAATAAAATACTATTTTAGCACATTTTTCTAAATTTTTAATGTGTTAAGTATTTTTTGAAAAATAATATGAAATATTGTATAATAATATTGATTTTTATAGATTTTTAAAGGATTTTTTAAAAAAATGTAAATAATTTTTAAATATGCAAAAATGCTTTAAAATCTTATTATATTGCATTTTTGGACGATTCAAGGCATTTTCAAAAAATTTCTGAAAAAAAATATTTTTTTAGATAAAATATACTTATGAGTAAGTCTCCTCAAATTTTTTTTTAAAATTTCGCTTACTTTTCCCATAAATTTCAATTGCAGTAGAAACTCTATTTAAAAGTTTGAAAATCTAAGAATTTTAGCTAAACCATGAGTTTTTTCAGAAAAGCACTCAAACTGCTCTAAAACGTCGAAATATGCAATAAAATACCATTTTAGCACATTTTTCTAAATTTTTAATGTTTTATGTATTTTTTGAAAAATAATATGAAATATTGTATAATAATATTGATTTTTATAGATTTTTAAAGGGATTTTTAAAAAATATGTAAATAATTTTTAAATATGCAAAAATGCTATAAAACATTATTTTATTGCATTTTTTGACGATTCAAGGCATTTTCAAGGATTTTCTGAAAAAACTGTTTTTTTAGATAAAATATACCTATGAGTAAGCCTCCTCAAAAAAAATCATAAAATTTCGCTTACTTTTCCCATAAATTTCAATTGCAGTAGAAACTCTATTTAAAAGTTTGATAATCAAAGAATTTTAGCTAAAAATGAGTTTTTTCAGAAAAGAACTCAAACCGCTCTAAAACGTCGAAATATGCAATAAAATACCATTTTAGCACATTTTTCTAAATTTTTAATGTTTCATGTATTTTGAAAATAATATGAAATATTGTATAATAATATTGATTTTTATAGATTTTTAAAGGAATTTTTTAAAAAAATGTAAATAATTTATAAATATGCAAAAATGCTATAAAATATTATTTTATTGCATTTTTGACGATTCAAGGCATTTTCAAGGATTTTCTGAAAAAACTGTTTTTTTTAGATAAAATATACCTATGAGTAAGCCTCCTCAAAAAAAATCATAAAATTTCGCTTACTTTTCCCATAAATTTCCAATTGCAGTAGAAACTCTATTTAAAAGTTTGATAATCTAAGAATTTTAGCTAAAATGAGTTTTTCAGAAAAGCACTCAAACTGCTCTAAACGTCGAAATATGCAATAAAATACATTTTAGCACAAAAAAAAAAAAAAAAAAAAAAAAAAAAAAAAAAAAAAAAAAAAAAAAAAAAAAAAAAAAAAAAAAAAAAAAAAAAAAAAAAAATCATAAAATTTCGCTTACTTTTCCCATAAATTTCAATTGCAGTAGAAACTCTATTTAAAAGTTTAATAATCTAAGAATTTTAGCTTAAAAATGAGTTTTGTCAGAAAAGCACTCAAACCGCTCTAAAACGTCGAAATATGCAATAAAATACTATTTTAGCGCATTTTTCTGAGCTTTTATTGTGTCATGTATTTTTCGAAAATAATATGAAATATTCTATAAGTATATTGATTTTTATAGATTTTTAATGGGATTTTTTAAAAATATGTAAATAATTAATAAATATTAAAAAATGCTATAAAAATTGATTTTATATAATTTTTTGACGATTTAAGCCTTTTTAAAGCATTTTCTGAAAAACTATTTTTTTTAGATAAAATACACCTATGAGTAAGCTTCCTAAAAGAAAATCATAAAATTTTGCTTACTTTTCCCATAAATTTCAATTGCAGTAGAAATTCTATTTAAAAGTTTGATAATCTAAGTATTTTAGCTAAAAAAGGAGTTTTGCCAGGAAAAGCACTCAAACCGCTCTAAATCGTCGAAATTTGCAATAATAAACAATTTTAGCAAATTTTTATGATATGTTTAATGTTTCATGTATTTTTTGAAAAATGATATGAAATATTCTATAAATATATTGATTTTTATAGATTTTTAATGGGATTTTTAAAAAATATGTAAATAATTAATAAATATTAAAAAATGCTATAAAAATTGATTTTATATAATTTTTTGACGATTTAAGCCATTTTAAAGCATTTTCTGAAAAACTATTTTTTTTAGATAAAATACACCTATGAGTAAGCTTCCTAAAAGAAAATCATAAAATTTTGCTTACTTTTCCCATAAATTTCAATTGCAGTAGAAATTCTTTTTAAAAGTGTGATAATTTAAGTATTTTAGCTAAAAATGAGTTTTGCCAGAAAAGCACTCAAACCGCTCTAAAACGTCGAAATATGCAATAAAATACCATTTTAGCACATTTTTCTGAGCTTTTTAATATTTCAAGTATTTTTTTAAAATAATATGAAATATTCTATAAAAGTATTGATTTTTATAGATTTTTAATGGGATTTTTTAAAAATATGTAAATAATATATAAATATTCAAAAATGCTATAAATCGTTATTTTATTGCATTTTTTGACGATTCATTGTATTTTCAAGGATTTTCTGAAAAAATTTTTTTAGATAAAATATAAAAAATAATAAAATTTCGCTTACTTTTCCCATAAATTTCAATTGCAGTAGAAATTCTATTTAAAAGTTTGAAAATCTAAGTATTTTAGCTTAAAAAATGAGTTTTGTCAGAAAAGCACTCAAACCGCTCTAAAACGTCGAAATATGCCATAAAATGCCATTTTAGCACATTTTTCTGAGCTTTTTAATGTTTCATGTATTTTTGGAAAATAATATGAAATATTCTAAATTAATATTGATTTTTATAGATTTTTATTGGGATTTTTTAAAAATATGTAAATAATTTATAAATATTCAAAAATGCTATAAAACGTTATTTTATTGCATTTTTTGACGATTCAAGGCATTTTCAAGGATTTTCTGAAAAACTATTTTTTTTAGATAAAATATACCTATAAGTAAGCTTCCTAAAAGAAAATCATAAAATTTTGCTTACTTTTCCCATAAATTTCAATTGCAGTAGAAATTCTTTTTAAAAGTGTGATAATCTAAGTATTTTAGCTAAAAAATGAGTTTTGCCAGAGAAGCATTCAAACCGCTGTAAAACGTCGAAATATGCCATAAAATACCATTTTAGCACATTTTTCTGAGCTTTTTAATGTTTCATGTATTTTTCGAAAATAATATGAAATATTCTATAAATATATTGATTTTTATAGATTTTTAATGGGATTTTTAAAAATATGTAAATAATTAATAAATAATAAAAAATGCTATACAAATTGATTTTATATAATTTTTTGACGATTTAAGCCTTTTTAAAGGATTTTCTGAAAAAGTATTTTTTTTAGATAAAATACACCTATGAGTAAGCTTCCTAAAAGTAAATCATAAAATTTTGCTTACTTTTCCCATAAATTTCAATTGCAGTAGAAATTCTTTATATAAGTGTGATAATGTAAGTATTTTAGCTAAAAAATGAGTTTTGCCAGAAAAGCACTCAAACCGCTCTAAAACGTCGAAATATGCAATAAAATACCATTTTAGCACATTTTTCTGAGCTTTTTAATATTTCAAGTATTTTTTAAAAATAATATGAAATATTCTATAAAAGTATTGATTTTTATAGATTTTTAATGGGATTTTTTAAAAATATGTAAATAATATATAAATATTAAAAAATGCTATAAATCGTTATTTTATTGCATTTTTTGACGATTCATTGTATTTTCAACTATTTTCTGAAAAAACTATTTTTTTAGATAAAATTTAAAAAATAATAAAATTTCGCTTAATTTTCCCATAAATTTCAATTGCAGTATAAATTCTATTTAAAAGTTTGAAAATCTAAGTATTTTAGCTTAAAAATGAGTTTTGTCAGAAAAGCACTCAAACCGCTTTAAAACGTCGAAATATGCCATAAAATGCCATTTTAGCACATTTTTCTGAGATTTTTATTGTTTCATGTATTTTTGGAAAATAATAAGACATATTCTAAATTCATATTGATTGGGATTTTTTAAAAATATGTAAATAATTGATAAATATTCAAAAATGCTATAAAACGTTATTTTATTGCATTTTTTGACGATTCATGGCATTTTCAAGGATTTTCTGAAAAACTATTTTTTTAGATAAAATATACCTATAAGTAAGCTTCCTAAAAGAAAATCATAAAATTTTGCTTACTTTTCCCATAAATTTCAATTGCAGTAGAAATTCTATTTAAAAGTTTGATAATCTAAGTATTTTAGCTAAAAAAGGAGTTTTGCCAGGAAAAGCACTCAAACCGCTCTAAATCGTCGAAATTTGCAATAATATACAATTTTAGCACATTTTTATGATATTTTTAATGTTTCATGTATTTTTGGAAAATAATATGAAATATTCTAAATTAATATTGATTTTTATAGATTTTTATTGGGATTTTTTTAAAATATGTAAATAATTTATAAATATTCAAAAATGCTATAAAAAGTTATTTTATGGCATTTTTTGACGATTCAAGGCATTTACAAGGATTTTCTGAAAAAAACTATTTTTTTTAGATAAAATACACCTATAAGTAAACTTCCTAAAAGAAAATCATAAAATTTTACTTACTTTTCCCATAAATTTCAATTGCAGTAGAAATTCTATTTAAAAGTTTGATAATCTAAGTATTTTAGCTAAAAAATGAGTTTTGCCAGAAAAGCAGGTGACCTACTCTTGTAGCAAGGAACACTCAGGTGACCTACTCTTGTAGCAAGGAACACTCAGGTGACCTACTCTTGTAGCAAGGAACACTCAGGTGACCTACTCTTGTAGCATGAACACTCAGGTGACCTACTCTTGTAGCAAGGAACACTCAGGTGACCTACTCTTGTAGCAAGGAACACTCAGGTGACCTACTCTTGTAGCAAGGAACACTCAGGTGACCTACTCTTGTTGCAAGGAACACTCAGGTGACCTACTCTTGTAGCAAGGAACACTCAGGTGACCTACTCTTGTAGCAAGGAACACTCAGGTGACCTACTCTTCTAGCAAGGAACACTCAGGTGACCTACTCTTGTAGCAAGGAACACTCAGGTGACCTACTCTTCTAGCAAGGAACACTCAGGTGACCTACTCTTGTAGCAAGGAACACAAATATAGTATTGTTCCTGTTAACGTAAGTACCTATTATCCAGCCTCTTTTCGCCTGAGTACCTATGGGGCCCTCTGTTCACCTGAGTACCTATGGGACGGGCTCTGATCACCTGAGTACCTTTGGACTGGGCTCTGTTCACCTGAGTACCTTTGGACTGGGCTCTGTTCACCTGAGTACCTATGGACTGGACTCTGTTCACCTGAGTACCTATGGACTGGGCTCTGTTCACCTGAGAACCTATTGTCCAGTCTATTCATCCGAGTACCTATGGACCACCCTCTGTTCACCTGAGTACCTATGGACCGGCCTTTGTTCCCTGAGTACGTATGGACCGGGCTATGTTCACGTGAATACTTATGGACCGGGTTCTGTTCACCTGAGTACCTATGGACCATGCTGTGTTCACCTGAGCACCAACAGACCAGCCTCCCGGTGTTATGGGTAAAAAAGTTCTCACTTTATCATGACTTGGTTTATTTATTAGAGTTGTGTATTAAATACAGTTATTTATCAGTCAGTAGTGACTGTGACTCTCCGGGTTGTGTTGCCTCCCATCATGTACCTAGATTATTAAGAGGCTGAAATGCTTCAAGGTTTTACTGCCGTCTCCCCTCCCACTCACCAAGCCCACTCAGCAACACCACCACCCCACTCACCAAGCCCACCCAGCAACACCACCAACCCACTCACAAAGCCCACCCAGTAACACCACCACCCCACTCACCAAGCCCACGCAGCAACACCACCACCCCACTTACCAAGCCCACCCAGCAACACCACCACCCCACTTACCAAGCCCACCCAGCAACACCACCACCCCACTCACCAAGCCCACCCAGCAACACCACCACCCCACTCACCAAGCCCACCCAGCAACACCACCACCCCACTCACCAAGCCCACCCAGCAACATCACCACCCCACTCACCAAGCCCACCCAGCAACACAACCACCCCACTCACCAAGCCCACCCAGCAACACCACCACCCACTCACCAAGCCCATTCAGCAGCACCACCACCCACTCACCAAGCCCACCAAGCAACACCACCACCCACTCACCAAGCCCATTCAGCAACACCACCACCCCACTCACGAAACCAACACAGCAACACCACCACCCGACTCACCAAGCCCACCCAGCAACACCACCACCCCACTCACGAAACCAACCCAGCAACACCACCACCCCACTCACCAAGCACAACCAGCAACACCACCACCCACTCACCAAGCTCACCCAGCAAAACCACCACCCCACTCACAAAGCCCACCTAGAAACACCACCACTCCACTCACCAAGCCCAC
>WNWK01032782.1:0-21639 GCA_009830355.1 Cherax destructor
GATTTTGCTAGTACTAGTTGGATACTCTCCTAATATTAATCTAGGATTTTGCTAGTACTAGTTCTATAACTGGATAGTGATACCAAAGGGTATAGAGGGTATAGAGAGAGTGTGTGCGTGTGTGTGAGCGTATGTGTGTGTGTGTGTGTGTGTGCGTGAGCGTGGGAGGATTACAGGGTTTGTAGTGAAATGGGTAGTGGTCTACTGGTCAATGCTAGGCCTAACTGAGTGTATGTGTGTACGTGTGTGTGTGCGCGCCTGTCCTCACTGTGTGTGCGTGTGTATGTTTACCTCTGGCTCACCGCGCCTGCACTCCGCCCACGTATTTGAATTTTCTTCCTACCTTACTTAGCTACAATAACTAAAAAGAATACTACTTCCTATATAACTGATAAAAATATAATTGCTAATACAAGAACAGCTGTATGGTCTACTACACCTTGACTATTTCAAGCGTGTACGTGTGTGTGTGCGTCTTGGCACCTCTTACACAGTGTTTATCTATTGTAAATCTAATTTTGTAATCTTACTAAGCACTGCTACTAAAAGTTGCTACTTATAAACTGGTAATAATATTGTTGCTACTACACGAACAATTGTATGGTACTATGTCTATATCCTGACTACTTCAAGTGTATGTGTGTGTGGCGTGCGTACACGTGTGTACATTTGGTTGGTAGCCCTGCGCCCTGACTTGTCTTCCGAACTATGAACTATACTATGAATTCAGCTCCTACGAGCAGGGATTTGTCCCACAGCTTCAGCAACTCAGGGCCAGAAACCTGCAAACCTGCAAACCACAACTAGGAATTTGTACATTACATTCGATGTCTGCTGTGGGTATTCTCCTGGCGTGGCTCCCTGCTGGGTACTGCTGGGTACTACCTCTTTGTTTCTTTTCTATTGGGCTCACTTTATGCAATCACCGTATTGTTCACTGCTTCCCTTGCACTTATCTTCCTCTCTTGGGTGCCTCCAGTAGATATGCTCCCACTGCATTATAGTTCACTACGATAAATTCTCGACTTCCTGCTGTGTGGCAACCACTGTTAGGCCTATCAACGCCTCCCCTCACTGGCACTTCCACTATTTACTGCACTTCCACTATTTACTGTGCTTTCTTCCTCTGGGATCACTCGTATTTCCCTGCTTTTTGGTTTTAAATGAGTATGACACTTTAGCCTATGCCCACGCCTGATTGTTGCACTCGGATTACCCTAGGACCACCCAATACGACCCAATTTAGCGGAGCTCAAAACGGCGTGACTGTGTGTGTGTGTGTGTGTGCTTCCTTCACTCTCAGTATCTTATACGTCATTATCATGTCTCCCCTGTCCCTCCTGTGTGTGTGTGTGTGTGTGTGTGTGTGTGTGTGTGTGTGTGTGTGTGTGCTTCCTTCACTTCCAGTTTACTCAACTTTTTCTTCCACTAATCAACTTCTGTCAACCAAACATGACATCTTCATCTCTCTTCTCCTTCTTCTTATTTTTCTCCTCTAAAATGCATCTTCGTGTCCACTGAGTTTTACCATTTTCTCCCCTCTCTCTCTCTCTCTCTCTCTCTCTCTCTCTCTCCTCTCTCTCTCTCTCTCTCTCTCCTCTCGCTCGTATATAGTATTCTCTTCCTACTTTCAACCTTGTAACTTTCTCTTACATAATTATCTTACTTTCTGCCTTATACCTTAATTATAATCTTATGTCTCAGTTACCTTATCTCCCAATTACCTTATCTACCGATTACATTATTATTACTCCAGATATTACTGAGGTATAGCAAAAATACGATATGTTTAGAAATAGTTTACGGCCTTTCGTTTTCCGAAGAAAACTTCATCAGGAGCAGAGTGACTAACCTGACTAGACTAAAAACCTTTTTTTTTTCGAAGCATAAAGGTCGCAAACCACCACCGAACGAAGGAATAGACAGAGAGATAGCAATAACAAGAGGAATAACAACAGCGGTTAACAGAGGCATTATAAATTCGGCTTGTGTTGTGGGATGGGATTATAAATGCTGCTGGCAGGAAATTGCTGGTCTGAGGCAGTCATTTTTACAAGAGGAATATTAAGCCTCACGGGGGTAATCAGTCCCAGGCTTTTTGACTTTTATAAAACCATACCAAAAAAAATTGTATTTTGTGAAGTTCGTGAATATTGTGACTGTAGTGATTATTATTATTAATTTATTATTATTATTATTATTATTATTATTATTATTATTATTATTATTATTATTATTATTAGTGTATTAATATTATTATTCATTATTAATCATCATTATTATTATTATTGTTATTATTATTATTATTATTATTATTATTATTATTATTATTATTATTATTATTATTAATCATGATTATTATTATTAGTGCTTATTATTTTTATTTTTATTAATTATTATTAGTTATTAATTATAAGTTGTTATTGTTATCATTGGTGGGACTAGCACCATCTGCCAGCTGGCAGACGGTGCTAGTCCTACCAGCTGCCAGTGCTACACTGCCTCAGTCTGCTGTGACACACAGATGCAGCCATTATACAGCTGCTGTAACTTGTCTGCTGCTGCATAGTTCTTAATGATTGGTGCTTCTACTGTTGCTGCTGTTATTGATGCTGTTGTTACTGTTGCTGCTATTGTTGCTACTGTTACTGTTGTTTCTACTGTTGCTGATGTTGGTGATGCTACTGTTGCTGCTGTTGTTGCTACTGTTGCTGCTGCTATTACTGTTGTTGCTACTGTTGCTGTTGTTTCTACTGTTGCTGCTGTTGGTGATGCTACTGTTGCTGCTGTTGTTGCTACTGTTGCTGCTGTTGTTGCTACTGTTGCTGCTGCTGTTACTGTTGTTGCTACTGTTGCTGCTGCTGTTACTGTTGTTGCTACTGTTGCTGCTGCTGCTGTTACTGTTGTTGCTACTGTTGCTGCTGCTGTTACTGTTGTTGCTACTGTTGCTGCTGCTATTGTTGCTGCTATTGTTGCTGCTGCTGTCGTTGCTACTGTTGCTGCTGCTGTTACTGTTGTTGCTACTGTTGCTGCTGCTGTTACTGTTGTTGCTACTGTTGCTGCTGCTGTTACTGTTGTTGCTACTGTTGCTGCTGCTGCTGTTATTGTTGTTGCTACTGTTGCTGCTGCTGCTGTTACTGTTGTTGCTACTGTTGCTGTTGCTATTGTTGCTGCTACTGTTGCTGCTGCTGTCGTTGCTACTGTTGCTGCTGCTGTTACTGTTGTTGCTACTGTTGCTGCTGCTGCTGCCGTTGCTACTGTTGATGCTATTGTTGCTGCTGCTATTGTTGCTGCTACTGTTGTTGCTGCTGCTGTTGTTGCTGCTACTGTTGCTGCTGCTGTTGCTGCTGCTGTTGCTGCTGCTGTCGTTGCTGCTGTTGATGCTATTGTTGCTGCTGCTGTTGTTGCTGCTACTGTTGCTGCTGCTGTTGTTGCTGCTACTGTTGCTGCTGCTGTTGCTGCTGATGTTGCTGCTGCTGTTGCTCCTGCTGTTGCTGCTGCTGTTGCTGCTACTGTTGCTGCTAGTGTTGCTGCTGCTGTTGCTGCTACTGTTGCTGCTACTGTTGCTGCTACTGTTGCGGCTGCTGTTGCTGCTGCTGTTGCTGCTGCTGTTGCTGCTACTGTTGCTGCTGCTGTCGTTGCTGCTGTTGTTGTTGCTGCTGCTGTCGTTACTGCTGTTGTTGTTGCTGCTGCTGTCGTTGCTGCTGTTGTTGTTGCTGCTGCTGTTGTTGCTGCTACTGTTGCTGCTGCTGTTGCTGCTGCTGTTGCTGCTGCTGTCGTTGCTGCTGTTGTTGTTGCTGCTGCTGTCGTTGCTGCCGTTGTTGCTGCTGCTGCTGTTGTTGCTGCTGCTGTTCTTGCTGCTGTCGTTGCTGCTACTGTTGCTGCTGCTGCTGTTGTTGCTGCTGTTGTTGCTGCTGTTGTTGCTGCTACTGTCGTTGCTGCTGTTGTTGTTGCTGCTGCTGTCGTTGCTGCTGTTGTTGTTGCTGCTGCTGTTGTTGCTGCTGCTTGTTGCTGCTGTGTTGCTGCTGCTCTGTTGTTGCTCTGTTGCTGCTGTTTGTTGTTGCTGCTGTTGTGCTCTGTTGCTGCTGTTGTTGCTCTGTTGCTGTTGTTGCTATGTTGCTGCGTGTATGTTGCTGCTACGTTGCTGCTGTGTTGCTGTTGTGCTACTGTTGCTGCTGCTGTCTGTTGTTGCTACTGTTGCTCTGCTTGTGTGCTACTGTTCTGCTGCTGTGTTGCTGCTGTTGTTGCTGCTGCTGTCGTTGCTCTGTTGCTGCTGCTGTTCTGTCTGTTGCACTGTTGCGCTGCTGTTGTGTGCTACTGTTGCTGCTGCTGTACTGTTGCTCTGTTGCTGCTGCGTCTGTTGTGCTACTGTTGTGCTGCTCTGTTGACTGTTTGCTACTGTGTGCTTGCTATGTGTGCTCTGTGCTGCTGCTGTGTTGCTACTGTTGCTCCTGTTACGTTGTGCTACTGTTGCTGCTGCTCCGCTGACTGTTGATGCTAGTTGCTCTGCTGAGCTAGTGCCTGTTGTTGCTGCATGGTTCGTGCTGCTACTGTTGGCTGCTGGACTCTCAGTGCTCTCCTGGCTGAGAATCTGTGCCTCCCTGAGCTAGAGGCTCGTGCCTCCTGCTGGCGGATCTCTGTGCTTGCTGGCCTCTGCTATGCTGCTAGGATCTGCGTGCTTCTGAGTCTGACTGGCATCTCGTGCCTCCTCTGCTGTTGCTGTGAGTTGACTGCTGCTGCTCGTCGTTTGTTAGCTGTGTGTACTGGATGCTGTCGTTGCCTCGCTGTTGCTGCTGCTGTGATCTCAGTGCTCCTGTATGCTGTGCTGCTGGCTTCGTTGCTCTCGCTGAGCTGGCTGTCTTTTCTCTGTTGCCTCTGCTGAGACTCGTGCTCCTGGCTAGCTCGTTGCCTGCCTGCTGTCTAGTGCTCTGTTGCTTGGCTCATGTCGCTGGCTGGGATCTCAGTGCCTCTGGCTGGATTCAGTGCTCTAGCTGAGGAACTGTGCCTCCTGCTGAACTCGTTGCCTCCTGAGCTGAGAGTCTCTGCTCCTGAGCTGAGAGTTCAGTGCCTCCTGACTGAAGACTCGTTTCCTCCTGCTGGAGATTCAGCTGCCGTCTCTGCTGAGAACTGTTGCCTCTGTGCTAGACTGTGCCTCTGCTGCTATGCCTCTGAGCTGTAGATCTGTGCCTCCTTGGCTTGCATGTAGTCTGTCGTTGCTCTGTGCTGAGACTGTGCTGCTCGTGCCTCCTGCTGCAGTGCTGTGCTCCTGTGCTGCTCAGTGCTCGCTGAGCTAGTTGCTGTGCCTCTGGCTGAGATGTGTTCAGTGCTGCCTGTGTGATGTTGGCTAGGAGAATTAGTGCCTCCTGAGCTGAGAGTGTTGCCTCAGCTAACTCAGTGCCTCCTGAGCTGAGAGAATCTCAGTGCCTCCTGAGCTGAGAGAACTCTCAGTGCCTCCCTTAGCTGAGAGAACAATTTCAGTGCCTCCCTGAGATGAGAGAATCTCAGTGCCTCCCTGAGCTGAGAGAATCTCAGTGCCTCCTTGAGCTGAGAGAATCTCAGTGCCTCCTTGAGCTGAGAGAATCTCAGTGCCTCCCTGAGCTGAGAGAATCTCAGTGCCTCCCTGAGCTGAGAGAATCTCAGTGCCTCTTTAGCTGCAGAACTCAGTGCCTCCTGAGCTGAGAAATCTCAGTGCCTCCTGAGCTGAGAGAATCTCAGTGCCTCCTGAGCTGAGAGAATCTCAGTGCCTCCCTGAGCTGAGAGAATCTCAGTGCCTCCCTGAGCTGAGAGAATCTCAGTGCCTCCCTGAGCTGAGAGAATCTCAGTGCCTCCCTGAGCGGAGAGAACCTCAGTGCCTCCCTAAGCTGAGAGAATCTGAGTGCCTCATTGAGCTGAGAGAATCTCAGTGCCTCCTTGAGCTGAGAGAATCTCAGTGCCTCCTTCAGCTGAGAGAATCTCAGTGCCTCCCTGAGCTTAGAGAATCTCAGTGCCTCCCTGAGCTGAGAGAATCTCAGTGCCTCCTTGAGCTGAGAGAATCTCAGTGCCTCCTGAGCTGAGAGAACTCTCAGTGCCTCCCTGAGCTGAGAAATTCAGTGCCTCCCTGAGCTGAGAGAATCTCAGTGCCTCCTGAGCTGAGAGATCTCAGTGCCTCCTGAGCTAGATGAATCTCAGTGCCTCCTGAGCTGAGAGAATCTCAGTGCCTCCTGAGCTGGAGAATCTCAGTGCCTCCCTGAGCTGAGAGAATCTCAGTCCCTCCTGAGCTGAGGAACCTCAGTGCCTCCCTGAGCTGAGAGAATCTCAGTGCCTCCTGAGCTGAGAGAATCTCAGTGCCTCCCTGAGCTGAGAGAATCTCAGTGCCTCCCTGAGCTGAGAGAATCTCAGTGCCTCCCTGAGCTGAGAGAACCTCAGTGCCTCCCTGAGCTGAGAGAACCTCAGTGCCTCCCTGAGCTGAGAGAATCTCAGTGCCTCCCTGAGCTGAGAGAATCTCAGTGCCTCCTTGAGCTGAGAGAATCTCAGTGCCTCCTTGAGCTGAGAGAATCTCAGTGCCTCCCTGAGCTGAGAGAATCTCGGTGTCTCCTGAGCTGAGAGTCTCAGTGCCTCCTGAGCTGAGAGAGGCAACTCAGTGCCACCTGAGCTGAGAGAGCAATCTCAGTGCCTCCTGAGCTGAGAGAACAATCTTAGTGCCTCCTGAGCGGAGAGAACAATCTCAGTGCCTCCCTGAGCTGAGAGAACAATCTCTCTGAGCTGAGAGAGCAATCTCATTGCCTCCCTGAGCTGAGAGAACAATCTCAGTGCCTCCTGAGCTGAGAGAGAATCTCAGTGCCTCCTGAGCTGAGAGAGCAATCTCAGTGCCTCCTGAGCTGAGAGAGCAATCTCAGTGCCTCCTGAGCTGAGAGAGACATCTCAGTGCCTCCCTAGCTGAAGAGCAATCTCATTGCCTCCTGAGCTGAGAGACAATCTCAGTGCCTCCTGAGCTGAAGAGAAATCTCAGTGCTCTCTGAGCTGAGAGAACAATCTCAGTGCCTCTCTGAGCTGAGAGACAATCTCAGTGCCTCCTGAGCTGAGAGAGCAATCTCAGTGCCTCCTGAGCTGAGAGCAATCCAGTGCCTCCTGAGCTGAGAGACAATCTCAGTGCCTCCTGAGCTGAGAGAACAATCTCGTGCTCCTGAGCTGAGAGAACAATCTCAGTGCCTCCTGAGCTGAGAGAAAATCTCAGTGCCTCTCGAGCTGAGAGAACAATCTCAGTGCCTCCTGAGCTGAAGAACAATCTCAGTCCTCCTGAGCTGAGAGAACAATCTCAGTGCCTCCCTGAGCTGAGAGAACAATCTCAGCCTCCCTGAGCTGAGAGAACAATCTCAGTGCCTCCTGAGCTGAGAGAACAATCTCAGTGCCTCCTCTGAGCTGAGAGACAATCTCAGTGCCTCCTGAGCTGAGAGAACAATCTGTCTCCTGAGCTGAGAGAACATCTCAGTGCCTCCTGAGCTGAGAGATCAATCTCAGTGCCTCCCTAGAGCTGATAAACAATCTCATTGCCTCCCTGAAGCTGAAGAACAATCTCAGTGCCTCCTGCTGAGAGATAGAGCTCAGTGCAATCCTGAGGATTGAGAGATAGAATTGTCATGTCGAGTTGAGAGAACATCTCAGGCTCTGCTGAAGGATAGTAATCCAGTACTGTGGAGTGAGAGAATAGTGAGGATTGTGAGAAAATGAGGATTGTGAGATAGTGAGGATTGTAGAGAGATAGTGAGGGATTGTGAGATAGTGAGATTGTGAGAGAATAGTGAGGGATTGTGAAGATAGTGAGGATTGTGAGATAGTGAGGATTGTGGAGAGATAGGGATTTGAGATAGTGAGGGATTGTGAGAGATAGTGAGGGATTGTGAGAGAGTGAGGGATTGTAGAGAGATAGTGAGGGATTGTGAGATAGTGAGGATTGTGAGAGAGAAGTGAGGGATTGTAGAGATAGTGAGGGATGTGTGAGAGAGAATAGGGATTGTGAGATAGTGAGGGATTGTGTGAGATGTGAGGATTGTAGAGGAGTGTTAGATGTGAGGGATTGTGAGAGAGGATAGTGAGGATTTATATGAGGATTTGATTGATTTGAGATAGTGAGATTGTGAGAGAGGTAGGATTGTAGAGATAGCGATTGTGAGAGAGATAGTGGATTTGTGAGAGAATGCAGAGGAGGATCGATCTTAGGTATAGGAATTAGTAGAGGTGATTAACTAATCGTGGCCTATCTCTTCAAAATCTAGATCTCTCTCTCCCCTCTCTCTCTTCTCTAAAGGGTCAGTTGAATGATAGCTCTATTCTATTAACCTTTGGTTCTGTGAACCAATGCCCTTAGGGATCGATCTTCAGGCCCTTATAGGAATTATGGCCTTCCGCATACAAGTCAGCGGCCTCAGCAACTTCCGCAGCCTTAATCAGATTACGTTCTCTAATAAATGTTCGTATCTGGTGGGCAGAGCCGTCAGGAACTGGTCGGCAACCATGAAATCTCTAAGAGATGCATAGTCGTGATCAATTCCTGCGCTGTCTATCCAAAAATCAAACAAACGGAAGAGAGAAATCTGTAACTGCTGGAAGTTCTGACCGGATTGTAATGCAGTATACCTGAAATCCTTCCTATAAGAGTTTGTGGTTTTCTGGTAGGCCTTCAGAATTGCCTTTTTTAACAAGTTGTAGTCACAAATGATGTCATGGGACAAAGTAGCGTAAATATTCAAAGCTGTTCCTGAGAATAACATACCCAACCTGGTAGCTCAAGAATCAACTGGCCATTCACAGAGGGTAGCGGTGTTTTCAAACCGAATAATATAAGACATTATGTCTTTCCCCTCTGTGAAGGGTGGTAAGTTTGGTGTGGGCATATAGGAAGGAGTGGGAGGCTCCACTACGCCCTCATTTAATTTCTGCTGGGCAAGAACTAGTTTTTTAGTCTATAATTCTAGGCGAGCTTTCTCTAATTCACGATCTTTCTCTTTCTGACGTTCCTCACCTTCTCTAGCTTTTGTTCTTTCCTCTAGTTTTCTCTGTAGAGTTCGTTCCTCACCTTCTCTAGCTTGTGCATCACGTACCATATCTCTCTCCTCACGATCAAGTCTATCACGTTCTTTTTTTTCTTCTAGTTCTCTTTCTAACTGTCTCTCTTGTCTTCTCTTTCATTTTTTTCTTTCTCCTTTCTCTCTTCTCTCTCAATTCTCTCTCTCTCCTTTTTCTCAATTCTCTCTCTCTCCTTTTTCTCTTCTCATTCTCTGTCTAACTGTCTTTCTTGTCTTTCTTGTCTTTCTCTTTCAATTTCATTTGTTCTTTCTTGAATATTAGCAGCAATGAAAGATTCTAAAGTTTTCCCCGTAATACCTAGCTTAACCCCAGCATTCATCCAGAACTGGTATTCCTTCATACTAACCCCGTAATACCTAGCTTAACCCCAGCATTCATCCAGAACTGGTATTCCTTCATACTAACCCCGTAATACCTAGCTTAACCCCAGCATTCATCCAGAACTGGTATTCCTTCATACTAACCCCGTAATACCTAGCTTAACCCCAGCATTCATCCAGAACTGGTATTCCTTCATACTAACCGGGATAACTTAACTTACTGGGTGAATGAAACAGATATAATAGAAAACGGAGGGTTCAAATCCTGCTCCGCTACAACTGAACAAACAAAACCGGAGGGTTCAATCCCTACTTCGATTTATACAGTATAAATTGACAGGAGGGTTCTATGCCAGCTCCGGTCAAACAGTAAGGAGAATGGGATCACTTGACCATCCACTCTTCCCACTATAATCAAGAGTGTCCTATGACAGTTCCCTTGATATAACATACAAGAACTCAATGAAGAAGATTTATCACTGGAAAATCTCGAGCCCCTAGAGTCTATTCCTAAAATAATCTTCAAGTTCAAAAATAAAGGTGGCAGAATTACTAGTACATCCTACCTTGACTTGACTAACATAAAAATAGAGACTATAAAAATCACCAAATCTTTTAAATACCTTTACTGTAGTCCTACTCTAAGAATGGGAACTTATGAATGGTGGTAACCGTCTGTGTTGTGGAGTGTTGGTGGTAAACACTGCGTCGATGGTGGCGGAATTCCAATACGTGGTCAGGTATTGCCGGCTTCAGTCCGAGTAGCGTCGAATCGTGTTCGAGGTAGAGTCGGATCTTGGAGTCGAATCGTGGCAAGGTCGCCACTTGTGAAGGCTAAACTCAGACTCGGTTAAATCTTGCACCCAAAGATGAACCAAGGCTGGTTCCTCCTTAGGAAAATTACCAAGAATATAAAAAAGACAAAATAACAAGAAAATAATCACTTTATTAAATAGAAAGATTTATGAAATAATAAAAACTTAAACATGAATAGTAAATTAACTTACTGGGTGAATGAAACAGATATAATAGAAAACGGAGGGTTCAAATCCTGCTCCGCTACAACTGAACAAACAAAACCGGAGGGTTCAATCCCTACTTCGATTTATACAGTATAAATTGACCGGAGGGTTCTATGCCAGCTCCGGTCAAACAGTAAGGAGAATGGGATCACTTGACCATCCACTCTTCCCACTATAATCAAGAGTGTCCTATGACAGTTCCCTTGATATAACATACAAGAACTCAATGAAGAAGATTTATCACTGGAAAATCTCGAGCCCCTAGAGTCTATTCCTAAAATAATCTTCAAGTTCAAAAATAAAGGTGGCAGAATTACTAGTACATCCTACCTTGACTTGACTAACATAAAAATAGAGACTATAAAAATCACCAAATCTTTTAAATACCTTTACTGTAGTCCTACTCTAAGAATGGGAACTTATGAATGGTGGTAACCGTCTGTGTTGTGGAGTGTTGGTGGTAAACACTGCGTCGATGGTGGCGGAATTCCAATACGTGGTCAGGTATTGCCGGCTTCAGTCCGAGTAGCGTCGAATCGTGTTCGAGGTAGAGTCGGATCTTGGAGTCGAATCGTGGCAAGGTCGCCACTTGTGAAGGCTAAACTCAGACTCGGTTAAATCTTGCACCCAAAGATGAACCAAGGCTGGTTCCTCCTTAGGAAAATTACCAAGAATATAAAAAAGACAAAATAACAAGAAAATAATCACTTTATTAAATAGAAAGATTTATGAAATAATAAAAACTTAAACATGAATAGTAAACAAACCCTATCGTGAATAAAAATGAAAAATAAAAATAGACCAATAAGACTACGTTACAACAGCTAATTTTTACAGAGTGTAGGTGTAAACGGGACGTGTCGATGTTCTTGACACCTTAGCTGCTACACTTTTCTGAACTCCTTGCTGGTATTCACTTAATAGATGATGGTGGCAATAACCACTTGTTTGACGGATGTTGACAGAGTCAGGGACTCAGGTGGGGTCCGCTGGTGACTCAGGTGGCTGTGGTGGACAGTAGTGTTACTGCAGATGTGGGCTGTATAAAAGTTAATGATTAAGTCTCAAAACTCGTGTGAGAAGGGTCCTTCAATCTCCCTCAGCGTTGTGCCAGGTGGCTCATTCTGGGACCGACGGAGTGGAGACGGGAGCTGTTAGTCGAGTGATTATCCTTTGGCCGGAGTCAAGCAAGTCACCTCTCTCCGGGTAGAAGAAGGGGGGGTACTGCTGGAGCTAGATACTTACCCCACCTCAACGAGCAGACTACCACTACTAGCACTTATACAGACATTCACACTTCCATCACTTCTATCTATGGACTTTTCCCTCACACGCGTCCATCTTATTTCTAGCACTACGACTATTAGTGTAATATACATATAAAGACCCCCCTTTCTCTTTACCCTTCCTGCTCATTTCTGTTTTTCTACTATACCTATTACAGTCCTTGTCACCTAGTGCCACTGACTTTCCAATATCCACCTTATTCTGCCTATTACTAGTTCTAGAATTCATAATATTACTACACTGGGACTTCACTGTTTTTCCCCCATAACCCATACCACTAACTTTTTCTAGTTTAAAGCCCCAACAGCTCCCTCCACTGCAGTTGCCAGTGCCCCCACCTCAGACCTAGATAAGTGAACCCCATCCCTGGCATACATGTCATAATACATGTCATTTCTGCCATAGAAGAGGTCCCAGTTGTCAATGAATGTTACTGCATTTTCTTTACAGTATTTGTCCAGCCAGCAATTGACACCAATTACCCTGGACAACCATTCATTTCCAACTCCTCTCCTTGGCAAAATACCACATATGACAGGGTTCCCACCCTTCTTCCTAATTATGTCTATTGCTGACCTATACCTGCTAGTCAGGTCCTCACTCCTACGTCTGCCAACATCGTTGCCTCCAGCACTGAGACAGATAATAGGATTGCTCCCATTACCTCTCATGATGTCGTCCAGACGGCTAACAATATCCTCCATCCCAGCCCCAGGAAAGCAAACCCTCTGTCTCCTACTTCTATATTTCAAGCAGAAGGCTCTATCCATGTACCTAATCTGACTATCACCATCAAGAACAATGTTCTTACCTTCCTTGGTGTTGTTCGTCGTGACGCTCCCAGTAGTCGACTCACATCCATCGGGTAACACAGAGAATCGGTTAGATGTTTCCACAACAGTTTCCTGGATCTTCGTTGATTCTACCTCTCCATCCGTCCTCTTGAACCTTAACTTTGTCCCATGCGTTCCATCCACTATCCAGGTTCCTTTCTTGGCTTGAGGATTCTCAACAGGAGGATTACTACGAATCCTCTTGTTTTCCTCAGTCAGTAGCTGTATCTCAAGCTTAGCTACCCTCAGTTCTTCCTTCAGCTGCTGGTAGAGTAGCTTGTTCAGATTCACAGAAAGCACACAAGACACGTCTTCACAGAGCTAAGTACAGGTCACTTTTCGATTGAGCGTGAAATATTTTTTTTCCTGGTTGTGAAGAAAGTTAAGGATAGAAAGCTTATACCATTAGATAACACTATAGAGTTTAAAGAAGAAACTAATGAAATCCCCCATCATGAAAGAGGATAAATGAAGAGAAACCCAGGTGTATAAACTAAGGTCAGAACAAATCATTCCTTGTGAATACCATAATGGTATACAATACCGAAAAGTTGATATGTAAGACGTGTGTAACAGTTATGTATCTTTATTCCAAAACGTTTCGTCTATACAGTAGGCTTCTTTAGTCAAATGGAGAGGAGGCAGCAGAAGTAGCAGAGATGTAAAGACGATGTAATCAGTCCAGCCTTGAAATATTTTTGAGAAGGCCAGTCACTCAGCCTGGAGAAGAGTTCTCCACGCTGAGTTTTACTCGTTACTAAGCTGATGGAAATGCGTTATTAGAGAAGGTAGTAAAGTAATGTTTGCAAACGGTTTATCACAATCCACGTTTAAATCAATGGTTTTATATTTAAATGGTCAATTAATAAAATGTAACCCGCATTATAATTATTATGAATTTGTAAAATTGTTTGCAACTTTAACCCTTTCCAGACTGAGAACACAGGGGGAGTCGTGTTTTGCTGGATCAAGGATCAACAAGATTTAGCAAATGATGTAAACACTGCAGGTTATGACAAATTAAGAACAGACGATCAATTTTACAAACTCGGAAAGGCAAATGGGTATAATATCTGTTTCCCCCTCATTGATTTGAGTTAAGTTCATCAGTACGTTCTTGACGATGCTGAGTGCTGAGTCAAGTTACAACTAGCTGCACCTAGCTGCATTAAGTCACCCAATGCCACTAAGAAAAAAATGACGCGGAATACTTCTTAAATAAAACTTATGTACTTGGACTGCATTAAACGCATCTAATATTAAACCATCCGTAGAGTGGCATAGCTGAAGTACATGTATGTCGTCATGCTTGCTATGTCAACATTGATGAGTTTTACAACGAAAATGTCAGTTATTTCCTGAAAGGAGATCTCGTTTGTTTCTTAGTATCGATCAATACCAAGTCTATTGCGAATATATCTTGCAACTTTCCCAATTATGTTAGTAAACTAAATTATACAACCTCGAATGCACTTGTTTATGGATAATTTATTAACTTAAAAAGTATTTATGGATGAGAGTACGATATTAGCGCTAGATGTGCAGAAAGAGTGCATATTTAACACGGTTTCTGTCGCACATAATGCTAATTAAAGCATATAGTGAACGAATGGAACATTTGTTGTAGATACGAATTATCGAATTATCTTGCTCTTTGGTAAAAGTACAGGGATAAGTATTTATTTAGAAAGAGGCGTTCCTATGCAGTCTAGAAAATGAACTGTAACTAAATTTTAACAGCTTTAAGACAATACGCGGCGGAGCGCGGAAAACCTGGGTTGTTATGGAAGATATTTTATTGTCAATATTTTAATGAGAGAGCAGAATGAGATGGGAATTTGGGTACACGTCAAAATCTCGAGATAATGAATTTTATATAGGGATAGCAAAACAAGGCCATGAACCAAGTGCTGCAATTTACGCTACACGAAATAGAAACACTGACTACCAGAAAAAAAAGAACAAACGTATTTGTACTAAGTGTAGAGACAGACTAATGTATTTGTTTTGTAAGTCATTGTCTGTATCTAAGAAAGTGACTGGTAATATAGTTAACAAAATAAATAGGAGATTATTAAGTAAAAATTGGGAATATGAATGAGCTTAAAATGCAGTATTACGAGATGAAAATCAGATGGTAATAAGAACAAATAAACTGTGAGCTTTTGAATCATGTTCGCAGGTTCGGATACGTGAGCAAAATGGAGGAGTGTGTTGCTCTTCTTGGATGGGACTGAAGAGAGTTTTAGTGAACAGAGACTAGTAAAAGACATTGGGCGAGAATTAAAAGAAATAGTATAAATACTAAGGAAGGTTTTAAGAATCTAGCGTAAGTAACTGGATGGGATGAGTGAGGTTGACTATATAGAAAGAGCAAATAACTGTGATGGAGAGAGGAGAGACTGGAGGAATTACTAAGAGAAGACAGATAAGTGATGGAGGTGATATGATACAGGATACGAGAAAATGGTCAAGAAGTGGATAGAAATAAAATACTGATGCTAAATAAGGAAAAGCTGGGCTGAAAAAATGACAAGTACGAGGTGAAGTGATGTGTTTAAAAACTATCAAATTTTTAGAATCTAAAAATATATTTGGAAAGCAACTTTTCCCAGCCATATTAATATTCTAAATGTTAACAATCCGAGGATTTGATTTAATAATTTAATATACTTATGAGAGTTTCCTTTTCTAGAGCAGATAGCTAGATGTAAGGCTAATGGCGATAGGAAGTTACTAAAGCATAAGTTGTTTATCAAGGAGGAGGACATTTTAGGTACTTATTGAGGGATTAGCAGAAGAGCCGCAATCAGAGCAATGATAAATGCAAATGATTAGCAGATCACTCTTCTCATATAAAACATAAACAACCATAATTTTGCTTTCCTCTCACACCATTAAGCTACCCCGGGGTACGAAGCCTTCCCCATCTTCCTCGTCTCTCCTGCTCTTCACGGCTTCCCCAACTCTTCCTACTCTTCGACCACCCAAATACCTTCCCAATTACCGTCTCCTGTCACCTCACAGTGCCCACTTTCACCTCGCCTATTTCCCTTCTTAACAAATCCCTGTCTCCTTCCATCTATCCCACCATCTTGCAACAGCCCAGCCAAAGACTCACACACCCAGTGATTCTCACCTTCTCTTTCTCAATTTTGTACAACCATCTCGAGATACATTTTCCAGGATTTCATTATGGCTACAATACACTACTTTATCATTACCCCTTTTCTCCCCACTCCATATTATGTTATATATATATATATATATATATATATATATATATATATATATATATATATATATATATATATATATATATATATATCTAGGTAGTAGGTTGGTAGACAGCAACCGCCCAGGGAGGTACTACCGTCCTGGCAAGTGAGTGTAAAGCGAAAGCCTGTAATTGTTTTACATGATGGTAGGATTGCTGGCGTATTTTTTCTGTCTCATAAACATGTAAGATTTCAGGTACATCTTGCTACTTCTACTTACACTTAGGTCACACTACACATTCATGTACAAGCATATGTATACACACCCCTCTGGGTTTTCTTCTATTTTCTTACTAGTTCTTGTTCTTATTTCCTCTTATCTCCACGGGGAAGTGGAACAGAATTCTTCCTCCGTACACCATGTGTGTCGTAAGAGGCGACTAAAATGCCGGGAGCAAGGGGCTAGTAACCCCTTCTACTGAATATATTACTAAATGTAAAAGGAGAAACTTTCGTTTTTGCTTTTGGGCCACCCTGCCTCGGTGGGAAACGGCCGACGTGTTGAAAGAAAGATATATATATATATATATATATATATATATATATATATATATATATATATATATATATATATATATATAAGTGAGAGAGTAATTGTAGTAGGGGACCTAAATGCTAAAGTAGGAGAAACATGTAGAGATGGTGTGGTAGGTAAGTTTGGGGTACCAGGTGTAAATGAAAATGGGAGCCCTTTGGTTGAACTTTGTATAGAAAGGGGTTTAGTTATAGGTAATACATATTTTAAGAAAAAGAGGATAAATAAGTATACAAGATATGATGTAGGGCGTAATGACAGTAGTTTGTTGGACTATGTATTGGTAGATAAAAGACTATTGAGTAGACTTCAGGATGTACATGTTTATAGAGGGGCCACAGATATATCAGATCACTTTTTAGTTGTAGCTAAACTGGGAGTAAAAGGATACAAGGAAAATAGAAACAGTAAGTAAGCGAGAGGTGAAGGTTTATAAACTAAAAGAGGAGGCAGTTAGGGTAAGATATAAACAACTATTGGAGGATAGATGGGCTAGTGAGAGTGTAGGCAATGGGGTCGAAGATGTATGGAGTAGGTTAAAGAATGTAGTGTTAGAGTGTTCAGCAGAAGTTTGTGGTTACAGGAAAGTGGGTTCGGGAGGGAAGAAGAGCGATTGGTGGAATGATGATGTAAAGAGAGTAGTAAGGGAGAAAAAGTTAGCATATGAGAGGTTTTTACAAAGTAGAAGTGATGCAAGGAGGGAAGAGTATATGGAGAGAGAAAAAGAGAGGTTAAGAGAGTGGTGAAGCAATGTAAAAAGAGAGCAAATGAGAGAATGAGTGAGATGTTATCAACAAATTTTGTTGAAAATAAGAAAAAGTTTTGGAGTGAGATTAATAAGTTGAGGAAGCCTAGGGAACAAATGGATTTGACAGTTAAAAATAGGAGAGGAGAGTTATTAAATGGAGAGTTAGAGGTATCGGGAAGATGGAGGGAATATTTTGAGGAGTTGTTAAATGTTGATGAAGACAGGGAAGCTGTGATTTCGTGTATAGGGCAAGGAGGAATAACATCTTGTAGGAGTGCGGAAGAGCCAGTTGTGAGTGTGGGGGAAGTTCGTGAGGCAGTGGGTAGAATGAAAGGGGGTAAGGCAGCTGGGATTGATGGGATAAAGGTAGAAATGTTAAAAGCAGGCGGAGATATAGTTTTGGAGTGGTTGGTGCTATTATTTAATACATGTATGGAAGAGGGTAAGGTACCTAGGGACTGGCAGAGAGCGTGTATTGTTCCTTTGTATAAAGGCAAAGGGGACAAAAGAGAGTGCAAAAATTATAGGGGAATAAGTCTGTTGAGTATACCAAGTAAAGTGTATGGTAGAGTTATTATTGAAAGAATTAAGAGTAAGACGGAGAGCAGAATAGCAGATGAACAAGGTGGCAGTAAAACATATAGGTGAACAGTATTTGGATAAGGGTAAAGATGTTTTTGTGGCATTTATGGATTTGGAAAAGGCGTATGATAGGGTGGATAGGGGGGGCAATGTGGCAGATGTTGCAGGTGTATGGAATAGGAGGTAGGTTACTGAAAGCAGTGAAGAGCTTTTATGAGGATAGTGAGGCTCAGGTTAGAGTGTGTAGGAGAGAGGGAGATTATTTCCCGGTAAAAGTAGGCCTTAGACAGGGATGTGTGATGTCACCGTGGTTGTTCAATATATTTATAGATGGGGTTGTAAGAGAAGTGAATGCGAGGTTCTTGGCAAGAGGTGTGGGGTTAAAAGACAAAGAATCAAATACAAAGTGGGAGTTGTCACAGTTGCTTTTTGCTGATAACACTGTGCTTTTGGGAGATTCTGAAGAGAAGTTGCAGTGGTTGGTGAATGTATTTGGTAAGGTATGTAAAAGAAGAAAATTGAAAGTGAATATAGGAAAGAGTAAGGTGATGAGGATAACAAAAAGATTAGGTGACGAAAGATTGGATATCAGATTGGAAAGAGAGAGTATGGAGGAGGTGAATGTATTCAGATATTTGGGAGTGGACATGTCAGCAGATGGGTCTATGAAGGATGAGGTGAATCATAGAATTGATGAGGGGAAAAGGGTGAGTGGTGCTCTTCGGAGTCTGTGGAGACAAAGAACTTTGTCCATAGAAGTTAAGAGGGGAATGTATGAGAGTATAGTTATACCAACACTCTTATATGGGTGTGAAGCATGGGTGATGAATGTCTCAACGAGGAGAAGGCTGGAGGCAGTGGAGATGTCATGTCTGAGGTCAATGTGTGGTGTGAATATAATGCAGAGAATTCGGAGTTTGGAAATTAGGAGGAGGTGCGGGATTACCAAAACTATTATCCAGAGGGCTGAGGAGGGGTTGTTGAGGTGGTTCGGACATGTAGAGAGAATGGAACGAAACAGAATGACCTCGAGAGTGTATAAATCTGTAGTGGATGGAAGGCGGGGTAGGGGTCGGCCTAGGAAAGGTTGGAGGAGGGGGTAAAGAGGTTTTGTGTGCGAGGGCTTGATTTCCAGGAAGCATGCGTGTGCGTATTTGATAGGAGTGAATGGTGACAAATGGTTTTTAATACTTGACGTGCTGTTGGAGTGTGAGCAAAGTAACATTTATGAAGGGATTCAGGGAAACCGGCAGGCCGGACTTGAGTCCTGGAGATGGGAAGTACAGTGTCTGCACTCTGAAGGAGGGGTGTTAATGTTGCAGTTTTATAACTGTAGTGTGAAGCACCCCTCTGGCAAGACAGTGATGGAGTGAATGATGATGATTTTTTTCTTTTTCAGGCCACCCTGCCTTGGTGGGAATCGGCCGATGTGATAATAAAAGATAAATATATATATATATATATATATATATATATATATATATATATATATATATATATATATATATATATATATATATATATATATATATATATATATATATATATATATATATGGTCCACCTCTGGTACAAATCCTCAGCCTGTCCGTCATGAAGCCTGGAGATTGAGATAAAGCCAAAACTGGGAAGATAATGGAAATTTAGAGTGAGGTACAGAATTATGAAAAAGAAATATGAAGAATTAAAGAAAAGTGCAGCCGAGGAACGAATGATATGATTGGTATTAATGAAACATAGGTCTTAGGGATAATATTGCTTAATAGATACTATATATATATGTATATATGTCGTGCCAAATAAGTAAAACTTACGATTTTGTCTTAAATAGCAACGCTCTTCTTGTCGAATAAGGCAAGCAAAAATTTGTGTATGCAATAATTTCGCAAAAATCATTCTGAACCTAACGATAAAAAAAATTATTGTATTTGTTTCTTATTAAAATATTTTAAACTTATCTAAAATATATTTAGTTGTATTAGGCTAAATTAAATTGCGCTTGTTATAATAAGCTTAGGTAAGCTTATTATTGTAACCACGGGGCTCGTGAGGCTAGTACACCAAACGCTGAGTAGAATGAAATTAGCTCAAAGGCACCAACACCACCGAATGTCCTCGAATGACTTGTAGGAGTTGGTAGTCCTGTGTGTTAGAGCGTCATGTGGTTTTTGCTCACCATGAGGAGGGGCAAAACAACATGGGATCGAATCCTTGGCTAGTCGTAGTGTTGTTATTGATCAATACTACTCGTTCGTGTTACAATAATATATATATATATATATATATATATATATATATATATATATATATATATATATATATATATATATATATATATTATATATATATATATATATATATATATATATATATATATATATTATATATATATATATATATATATATATATATATATATATATATATATATATATATATATATATATATATAGGGTCCACCTCTGGTACAAATTGTGGGACCCATAGCCTCGGAGAAGTGGATAAAAAGGCTTCAAGGAAGAATATATATATATATATATATATATATATATATATATATATATATATATATATATATATATATATATAGTACAAGTGCTTTATTAATAGACAGAATACATTTACATAAAACACAAACATGAACATGATTACATTGGTACAATATATCAAAGATTATGAATCTCTTCCAGCTCCTCCGAAACCGGACGCGAGCCTAGTATGCAGCATGCATTTCCCCTCTGGATGGCCACGCTGAGGCGCTGGAACATGAAAGGGGCTGCCCTTGGGTCCCTGGTGGTGTCGATGAGTCTGGAACCCAGTTCTTTAAGGAAACGTGTTGCATTTTTTCCCCACGCTCCCAAGGTCTCTGATCCCACTGGGACAAATTGATACTGTTGGCTTATGTCCCTGTACTTGCCGATCTTGTACTCCTCCCTGTGGTCAGCAGTTCCTCCCTGTAGCCCGACACTGAGGGATGTAGGTGTCAGCCAGTGTCGACACACAGGTAAAATCCCATGCTAAGGATAGATGGTGATCCCGTCGGGGCGGATTGCTGGGTTCTGGGTATTGTTGGCTGGGCATCCAGGTTACAAAAATAACCGGGAAACCTGTTCAGGTCGACAGAAAATGACAGGGAAACCTGTTCAGGTCGACGGAAAGTGACAGAGAAACATGTTCAGGTCGACTGAAAGTGAGAGGGAAACTTGCTCAGATCGACGGAAAATGACAGGGAAACCTGTTCAGGTCGACGGAAAATAACAGGGAAACCTGCTCAGTTCGACGGAAAATGAAAGAAAACTGTTCAGGACGACGGAAAATGAGAGGGAAACTTGTTCAGGACGTTGGAAAATGACAGGAAACCTGTTCAGGTCGATGAAAAATGACCGGGAAACCTGTTCAGGTCGATGAAAAATGACCGGGAAACCTGTTCAGGTCAATGAAAAATGACCGGGAAACCTGTTCAGGTCGATGAAAAATGACCGGGAAACCTGTTCAGGTCGATGAAAAATGACCGGGAAACCTGTTCAGGTCGATGGAGAATGCCAAGGAAACCTGTTCAGGTCGATAACAAATTAGCGGGAAACCTGTTCAGGTCGATGAAAACTGACCGGGAAACCTGTTCAGGTCGATGAAAAATTACCGGAAAACCTGTTCAGGTCAATGAAAAAAGACCGGGAAACTTGTTCAGGTCGATGAAAAATGAACGGAAACCTGTTCAGGTCGATGAAAAATGACCGGGAAACCTGTTCAGGTCGATGAAAATGACCGGGAAACCTGTTCAGGTCGATGAAAATGACAGGAAACCTGTTCAGGTCGATGAAAAATGACCGGGAAACATGTTCAGGTCTATGGAAAATGACAGAAAAACCTGTTCAGGTGAATGGAAAATGACAGGGAAACCTGTTCAGGTGATTGGAAAATGACAGGGAAACCTGTTCAGGTGATTGGGAAATGACAGGGAAACCTGTTCAGG
>WNWK01032783.1:0-21638 GCA_009830355.1 Cherax destructor
TGGCGAGGGTGGCGTGCAACGGCGTGTATTGTAGGTCGGAGTGCTAGCAGGAGGGTGAACACAAGTCCCGCTAACATAGTGGTTGTCGCTGCTATCAGCATCCGCCGCGGACTTGATCGACTCCCGACCAACATATCTGTAAAGATTCACACCACGTCAGATTTAACTGTTACTGCTTATTTTATTCCAGGAGTTGTATCCGTAAACTGTAACTTGGTAACGCATAATGTGCAGACGTCAATTTCGACGTCGATTACTTTTTAATAAGCGTAGAAATAAATGTAAAGGTGGAGGGGTGAGTGTACAAGTGTAGGCAGGGGTGAGTGAATAGGTGTTGTGGTGAGTGAATGGGTTCTCTGATCCAACAAGTTAACACTATTTGGTGGACACGGTTCCTCGATTAACACGCCCAGTTATTACACGGTCTGTAAGAGATTAATGTGGCTGTACTTTTTTGTGTAGTACTACAATCACTACTACTTCTACTAGTAGTAGTAGTAGTGGTAGTAGTAGTAGTAATAGTAGGAGTTACTGTTGTTGTAAAGTGTATAAAAGTTATTGTTGCTCTTCTGTTTGTGAAGAAGTTACTGTTGCTTTTCTGTTTGTGATGCACTGTTGTTTTTCGTGAAGCAGTTACTGTTCTTCTGTTTATGAAGCAGCTACTGTTGATCTTATGCTGTAAGGTTACTGTTGTTCTTCTGTTTGTGAAGAAGTTACTGTTGTTCTTCTGTTTGTGAAGCAGTTATTGTTGTTGTTATGTTTGATGCAAATACGTATGTTCATGGTATACCTGTTAAAAACTCAGCTATAAAACCCTTTACTATTTACCTGTATATTTATTTATGTGAAGCACTAAGACCGTATGGGTCATACAGCACAAGGTCTGGTGGAGGCCCGATATTCCGTCCGTTAATCACGGGACATGCACACTATCAACCAATATACACAGATCGGAACTAAAAACGATGTATAATACATATTTAAGAGAAATATAAAACAAGAGAGAAAAATAAAACGGTTTAATCGAGTGTGTTCAACACTTCTTCCAGAGTCTGATCCCCTCACTTCGCAGACAAGAGATGTGCGTTCCCCCGCCAGGTTATGTAGGGTGGAACTCTGTAATCTGTAAATACCTTTGTAATTTGTCATGACTGTGACCAGATCTACCTGAGTTCATTACCGTTGTAACTTGCTCAGCTATCAAAACTTTGGGGCCCAGTCCCTGGACCCATTATGTACCTCTGTAATCTTTTGACTACCGCCTCCAGGATGGGTATGGGGTGCATAATAAAGATATTAAACTAAACTAGGTAAATATTTCCACCTGAAGTAAAAACACAACTTGTTTCTGAATAACATGTACATATGCACGAGACAAAAACTTACCGGAAGACTTTCAAGTTGTGCGAGGGATCCTTGTGAGACCTGACGAAGTCGCAGGAGAAGACAGTTCTTAAAAAAAACTGAAGAAGTCACAGTGAGGCGAGATCCTTATGAAAACTTCAGGCGTCACAGGGGTGGACAAAATCCTTATAAAAGCTTCAGATGTCACAAGGGTGGACAAGATCCTTATAAAAACTGCAGTCGTCACAAGAGTAAGCAAAATCTTTATAAAAACTCCAGACGTCACAGGGGTTGACAAGTTATTTATAAAAACTTCAGACGTCACAAGAAGAGAAGTAGAAGTTAGCGGTGATGAGTCCACACTGGTAGGTGGAGATGATACAGTAGTCTCCCTCACGAGTCACTCTCCTTCACACCACTGACGGTGCTGATGACCTTCAGGTAGCGGTTTCCTGACGGTAATTCTTACTGGATGGTTGCCGATCATCGTGCCAAGCTTGCTGAAGCCAGCAAGGGTGGTGCTGAGATTTTGGATGTCAGGAGAAATTGGAGTATTTCTCCTGACGTGAGTTTTAGACATATGGAGATTTTGGTTACTTGAATGAGGTCTTCCACAGCCTTAGCAATGTAGATTTTCTGAATAAAAATCTAAAGGAGGTCGACACTAATTTTTGAGGTATTTACTTATGAGGTAGAAAACAAGTAAAATATCCAAAGAACAAAGAAAATATCCAGAAAACTAGAAAAATATCCAGAAAAACTAGGAAAATATCTAGAAAACTAGAAAAATATCTAGAAAACTAGGAAAATATCTAGAAAAACTAGGAAAATATCCAGAAAACAAGTAAAATATCCAAAGAACTAAGAAAATATCAAGAAAACTAGGAAAATATCCAGAAAACTAGGAAAATATCCAAACTAAGAAAATATCCAGAAAACTAGGAAAATATCTAGGAAAATATCTAGAAAACTAGGAAAATATCTAGAAAAACTAGGAAAATATCCAGAAAACAAGTAAAATATCCAAGAACTAAGAAAATATCCAGAAAACTAGGAAAATATCCAAACTAAGAAAATATCCCAAAAAACTAGGAAAATATCCAGAAAACTAGGAAAATATCTAGGGAAATATCTAGAAAACTAGGAAAATATCTAGAAAAACTAGGAAAATATCCAGAAAACAAGTAAATTATCCAAAGAACTAAGAAAATATCCAGAAAACTAGGAAAATATCCAGAAAACTAGGAAAATATCCAAACTAAGAAAATATCCAAAAAACAAGGAAAATATCCAGAAAACTAGGAAAATATCTAGGAAAATATCTAGAAAACTAGGAAAATATCTAGAAAAACAGGTGTAGTGCCGGATACGTGGAAGATGGCTAATGTAATTCCTATTTTTAAAGCAGGGGACAAGTCGTTACCATCAAATTACCGCCCAATAAGTCTAACATCAATTGTAGGCAAATTACTAGAGTCGATTATAGCTGATAACATAAGAAGCCATCTCGATAGGCATAATTTGATTAATGATACTCAGCATGGATTCACCAGGGGCCGTTCCTGCCTAACTAATTTGTTAACTTTTTTCAGTGGGGCTTTTGAGGCAGTTGATAATGATAAAGAATTCGATATCGTTTATTTGGATTTTAGTAAGGCTTTTGATAGAGTACCACATCAGAGACTGTTAAAGAAAGTGGCTGCTCATGGCATTGGGGGAAAAGTGTTGTCATGGATCGAGTCATGGCTCACCAATAGGAAGCAGAGGGTGTGCATAAATGGGGTTAAATCGGAGTGGGGATCTGTAACAAGTGGCGTTCCTCAGGGATCGGTTTTGGGCCCGTTGTTGTTTATAATATATATAAATGACCTTGACGAGGAATTTCTAGTGATATGAGCAAATTCGCTGATGACACGAAGATAGGTAGGATAATCGATTCAGACGTAGATGTCAGTGAACTACAGGAGGATTTAGACAATCTCAATTCCTGGTCAGAAAAATGGCAGATGCAGTTCAATGTAGATAAATGCAAAGTTCTAAAGCTCGGGAGTGTCCATAACCCAAGCACTTATAAGTTAAATAACGTAGAACTTAGCCATACAGATTGCGAGATGGACTTGGGGGTGATGGTAAGCAGCAACCTTAAACCAAGACAGCAATGCCTAAGCGTACGTAATAAGGCAAATAGATTACTGGGATTTATATCAAGAAGTGTTAGCAACAGAAGTCCAGACGTTATATTACAGCTTTATACATCATTAGTAAGGCCTCACCTAGATTACGCAGCTCAGTTCTGGTCTCCATATTACAGAATGGACATAAATTCGTTAGAAAACATTCAGCGTAGAATGACTAAATTAATACATAGCATTAGAAATCTTCCTTACGAAGAAAGATTGAAGACCCTTAAATTACATTCACTTGTAAGACGTAGAATGAGGGGAGACATGATCGAGGTATACAAGTGGAAAATGGGTATTAACAAAGGGGATATAAATAAGGTCTTGAGGGTATCTCCAAGAGAGAACCCGCAATAATGGATTCAAGTTAGATAAGTTTAGATTTAGAAAGGATATAGGAAAGTATTGGTTTGGAAATAGGGTAGTTGATGAATGGAACAGTCTGCCTAGTAGGGTTATTGAAGCAAGGACCTTGGGTAGTTTTAAATTTAGGTTGGATAAATTCATGAGTGAAAGGGGTTGGATTTGAGTGGGAATTGCACATGAGTAAATAAAATTATCAAAGCTTATTTTTTGGGTAGCATTGAAAATTAGGTTGAACAAATATTCTGTTGGTGGGATGGAATGTGAAGGACCTGCCTAGAATGGGCCAACAGGCCTGCTGCAGTGTTCCTCCTTTCTTATGTTCTTATGTGTCAGTTTTTTCTTCAATGTTTTTGAGAGCTTTACGTATTTGTAGTCCAGAGTTCATAGATGAAGAAATCTCTAAAATTTATGAAATAGCTAATGATTTAAAATACCCAAGAAACATAATTGATAAATCTTTTAAAATAGCTAGGAATACTTTTTACAATCCAAAAAGGGACAACCAACCTTATTCAACCAAAAATATGTTGGTTCTCCCTTACCATGAAAACTTGGTTGATATGCCTTCCTTTCTTAAGAATTTTAATATCAAAGTTGCATTTAAAAATCTTGATACAGTAAAAAGACTTTTGATAAAAAATTCCCCCCAAAATGCTGACGGATGTGTCTATAAGATTCCCTGTAAAGTATGCGATAAAGTTTATTATGGTCAAACTGGTAAAAGTCTTGAACTAAGATTAAAACAACATAAATATAGCATTAGAACTGGACAAGATTCTAATGCTCTATTTATTCATGTGAGAGATTTTAACCATCCAATTGATTTTCAAAATGCTGAGAAGGTTGTATCAAGCAAGTCCATGGTTGAGAGAAATATAATAGAATCATGTTTCATTAAAAGCAGTTTTGAAAATAATATGAATATTTCTTTTGGTTTATATAAATTGGATTCATTTATAATTAATAAAATTTGGGAAGAATTTAATAATAAATTGGACTAATCTTAATTCTTGGGAAGAGTTTCAGGTCCTTTCTTATGTTCCTCTTCACAGAGTCGTGAGATGTTACGCTACTGTGAGGTGTAGTCTTTGTTAGTGTGATGTGACTGTGAGGTGTAGTCTCGCCCTTATATAATCCCTTCTTGTCATGTTTCCTGTTATAGTTCCTTGATAATGTGAGTAGTCACGAAAGCGCTTGGAATTCTTCTATTTTTTCATAGTGGTTTTCTTGCATATTTTGATATCACCTGTTTACTGTGATCTTTTTGCATATATATATATATATATATATATTGTCGTGCCGAATAGGTAAAATTGACCAATTAGCAATTGGTCAATTAAGTTCTTTATAAAAAAAATTTATCTTATACGTTTAAAGATATTTTTTCATTTATGTTAATGTAAAAATTAATAATTTTGTACGAAAAGTACCATAGAAAACTTACCTAACCTTATTATAACAAGCGCAATTTAATTTAGCCTAATCCAATTTAAATATATTTTAGATAAGTTTACAATATTTTAATAAACAAACACAATGAAATCTATTTTTTTTCGTTAAGTTCAGAATGATTTTTGCGAAATTATTGCATACACAAATTCACGCTTGCCTTGTTCGACAGGAGCGTTGCTGTTTAAGCCAAAATCGCAAGTTTTACCTGTTTGGGACGACGTGTGTATGTGTGTGTATTTATGTATTGAGAAAACTCACTTCTGCTGAGAACCAATTTAAAAAGACTGAATTTTTTGTCTCAAATCTTCTTTAGCAGACGAAATAAATAGTTATTAACTATTTTAAACCCTATAATTGTGAAAAAAAATTATTATTAAAAAATCTATTGATTGAAGGATTACATAAAACAAACATGATATCTGACTTTAGTTTATCTTGAAGTCACACCACTATTTACTAGTTACCCAAAGTAACTAGTCATCCTCTAAATGTTATACGTTTATGGCTTTGCATTATTTTCTCTGAACTTGATTTTAAGAGTAGCTTTTAGCTCTCAGAAGTTTGGTATGGTTATGGGAAACCCATTAATCCCCTATATTGAGAAACCTATAACTGGAGGGTGTTTCGGGGGTCAACGCCCCCGCGGCTCTGTTCATGACCAGACCTGTATATTGAGTTCTTGTAAAGTAAGATATTAAAAGTAATTTTGCTACCTCAGGCCAAATTAATGAGGTATATTGATGCATTATCCCTTTAACCATGCTTAGAAGATCTTGATGATATTCTACTTGCTCATAACAATTTATCTTACATGAAGATGAAGTATATCGTTTCATTATTTTTGGATACCCATTTACATAGTTCAAGTCATTATATTTAATGTCTATAGGAAGCCTACCAGTGTATGTGCTGCTATGTTGATTATTCTAACCACGAAAACCAGTTAAAGGTGTTTTCACCTCGTTGTTTTTACATTCACTGCATGTATACTCTCCAGAGATTGATCAAATTCAGGTTAACAGATTTTTTTTATTACAAAAACGTTTCACTGTTCACATAGGTGGATCGAAAAAGCTTCGACTAAATCCATGATAATTTACAAAGTAGACCCCCTGCAACTGAGTATAAATATAAGAATGTCTTTATTTTACCAGGAAATAAAAATCTCTCGTTTCCCTCAACATTTGAAACAGTTTAATGTAAATATTACTTTAATTTATATAAGCGAGCGGGAAAGGGACGGGGATAAAAGAGAGAGAAGAGGAAGTGGTGGTAGGTAGGTCGTGGAGGCAGTAGTAGAATAAATAGTGGTAATGGAAGCATCATATCCTCCAGAGGTTCTGTCTCTTTTTACCTTAATGTAAATACATTGAAGCATCAACTGATTAAAAATTTATGTATCACATCAGTTGGAAGTGTTTACCCAACTCCTTGTAAACAATGTGAGTCTAAGCGCATAGGTCAGACTAGAAAGTCTAAAATGTGTCCAAGAACAAACGATTATATATTATAATGTTATAGAAAGAATAGAGGTGTCTGGTGTTTCCATGACCCTTTGCAGTTTTTTTTCTCTTGTATTGGACAGAGCTTCATTACGGGTTAATACAATGAGAATTCTCTACTCTTACTTAGGATCATTTTGTAGATAATCCAGCTTATTCTGTTTTATGACAAGTAATAAGTAATGTAATGAAGTCTAGAGTAGGAATAATCTTAAATCTCTTTTAATGACTTCATCTGGTGCATAGAAATATTTCTAGTGAATTAATAGTTTGTACTTGTGTACAGATTGGCATAAGTAGACAAACAGAAATATTATATTTACAAATATTTGATATGCTTATATATAATATGTAACTTACGTAAAAAAAAGAGCTATACAAGTTTGTGTTTACGTGGCAACATTAATTTCTTGACATAAAAATTCGCAATGAGTTTAATAAGATATTTTTCTACAATCTTATTTCTCCGCAATCATTTTCTTTTTATTATAGTAAGTTGGCCAGAGTTATCCAGTGAGCACTAAATTGCTCTTTTGGTCGTTGCTGACGACTAAAATGCGATCGTAGCCTCTTAGCTTCCATGTATATATAGCTTTCGTGAATTGGAATCTATGAATTTACAAGAGATTTGAGGTGTTAATAATATGCCAAAGAACCTGTGCAAGAATAGTGAAATTCCAAGCGCTTCGAATTTCGCTATTCTTTCTTACACAGTGGTTGATTTGCATATTGTGATATCACCTGTTTACTGTGATCTTATTGCGTGTATGTATGTATGTATGTATGTATGTGTGTGTGTGTGTGTGTGTGTGTGTGTATATATATATATATATATATATATATATATATATATATATATATTATATATATATATTATAATAATAACAACGTGTGTGTGTGTGTGTGTGTAGGAAATGAGTGCGTGGCTAAATTCTTCAAAAAATTCTTGAAAATATTTCGGGGTAAAATGAGCGATCACTCAAACTTTGAGGCGAAATATTGTTCGTGAGTGGTGGGAGGGAGGGGAGGGAATTAAGGGTTGGGGAGGAAGTGATAGAGGATGGCGAAGAAAGGGAAAAGTGGGGAAATGGTGAGGAAATCTGTAGTGTACACACACACACACATGTAGTGGAGGCAGGATCCATATATAGCTTTAAGAAGAGGTACGATAAAGCTCTTGGAGCAGGGAGAGTGAATTTAGTACCGACCAGCGAAGAGGCGGAGTCAGGAGCTGTTTCGACCCCTACAACCTCAAATAGGCGAGAAATAGGTAAGCACAACAGGATGGGACTGTCTTGTGTCTTACTGAGTCCTGTGAGAGAGTAGATGCATTGCCGAGACCGCTAGCAAAAATCTGTAAGAAATCCATGAAGAAAAAAACGCCTACAATCTGATAACACGTGGACCAAGAAAGATCCGTCAGTTGAATGTACCCACATGTGTCCATCAATTCAAACAAGATTAATTAATTGACTCGTGTATTCATCCTCCAAGCTGCGGTTCATCATATGACTGAAACCCGCGTCAGGAAACACTTGTCCTGAATCCTGACAAACCTTACCTAACCTAATTCCCTTAAGCTGATGAATGAGACATGTACAACACCTGGGTACCTTTATTACCAACAATAAATACCCAAATATTTCACAAGTTTTGTTCGTCAAAGTGGATGATGATCATCTCACTGGAGTCTTTTCAATCCATCGTAAAATTTCTTCTGAAATCGAAATATTTAGCATGAGACAGTATGCAGAAAGTTTTTTTTTTTATTCTCACGACGTTTCGCCGTGTTGAGATTTATCAAGTCTCGATGAAGCTCTGCACAGCGAAACGTCTTCATCACACCTTGTCAGCACTATACTGCCGATCAAAGCAAGCGAAACGTTGACTATTGCTGTAATACCATACCTGCTGTTTTCCCACATTCGGTGACGCATTACAATTACACTCAACAAGTTCCTTGATTAAACTTTCCTTGTTTCCAGACTTCTCTTGTGAAATAGATTCAGCAGATCTTCAATAACATATAATGCCGACAGGTTAATGAATTAGACAAATTTGCTCCACCTTTATTTTGAAGACATCTCGTCAACCAGAGGTTTATCAATTATAGAAGAGGAAATCAGTCCCTCAGCCTTGAAAGTATTCTCTATCTTGGTCTTGGTGAATCTCAAGCATTGATAGGAAGATGGACGCTTATATACTGGAGTCAGATGAGGTGCAGCAGGTGAAGGCATCGTCAATGGTGGGTGGGACCCACTAGTGGAAGTAGGTCGTGCCCAAGAGTTGAACCAGATGTTAGTAAACAGGTTATAAAAAATATCCTCTGTACCAGGATTCCATGGTGCTGCTGTGTCACACAAGTCCCATTACATTAATGAAATATATTACCTGCAAGTTGGTAAATTAGACACATGTACAACATCTGCTCAGAATAAAGATACCCAGATACTACAGGTTTCTAATTCACCAAAAAGCCCCATTCTTTGCTCACACCACTGACATGTCCTAATAGCCTCCAGCATGCTACTTTCGAATGTGTTTCACTCTGTTCTATGTCTAAAATTTTCATTCTCCGGTTTGTCCAATAATTTTCATTCTTCTGTGCGATATTATTCTACTATATTTCATCCTCCTCCTGTTAATGTCTGTTTATTGGGTTTCATCTTGTTTCTCTCTTTAATTTTTTCATCCTTCTTCCTAATATGTTTCGTATTGGTTATGTCTGTCTTGTATATTTTTAATTCTACCTCTTTCTCGAAATACTCTTCATCGTGTTCCTTTATGTATGATACTGTTCCTGTCTAAAATCTTTCAGAGTGCTACTCTATGCCTAATATCAGTCTTGTTACAGAGGGTATACAATATTGAGAGATAACAAAGACATATATGCAACATATGAATATCTTCACTACCGATAGTAGAGATTAACAAGTGTTACACATGCCTTTTTCATCAGCATTCAATCTGTTTCTGTCTAATATGATTCATCCTGTTCATGTCTGTTTTCTCAGTCTTCCTTCATCCTCTACCTATGATACACATACAATAGGCCTAGTGTCTAATCGACATGTGCCTAGGACAAAATGGTAAATGGTAATAAACTTGTGACTGGTAAACTTTTCAGCATCAGATATACAAGAGACACGGCAGAGGAATCTTAAGTTCTCCTTGATTGAAACCTTGGTATTTTGGCTCCACCAATAGATATTTATTTTCTTCCAAAAGGCAAATTATTTTTATTCCTCTCATTATGAGTGACGCATCTTTGCCTCTTGCTTCGCAATCTCTCAGTGAGAAACTTGAATCTGCATCACTTTGGCTGGGAAAATGTTACCTGATTTTTAATTCTGCTTTACACAACGGAGGAGCTAATGCGGGGGGTTGAACACGCGATGCGTTAGTAGTCTGGCTGTGAAAAAGTGATACAGTATAATTGCTTTTGAAAACAGGTCCCTCCTAGTTCAGGAATATGTAATTACCTATCGTAATTGCCTATTTGAAATTTCAGTAAGAGTCATACTCTCGTTGTCAAAATTTTATTCAATTTAAAAAAAAAAAAAAAAATTAAATTCCCAGTGCATGCGAGAGACTCATTCCAGTTATTACTACCCAATCAGTGAAAAAGTACACCCCCCCCCTTCCCCTCCTAATGCCTTTCTGCACTACATTTTTTTTCCATATGTGAAATTATGCTTTCCTGTTTCTCTACTTTTTATTTAAAAAAAAAGGCATCCCTATCCATTTCCAAGTTATCAGTTGAATGTGAATTATTACTACCACGTTATTGTCACATTTATTATATATTAATCAGATTTTTTTTTTCATATATGGTATTTACACTGGCTTAAATTTTAATTTTTGTGAAAGCTTTAGTTCGTTTAGTCACATATCTAAGAACATAAGAACATAAGAAAGGAGGAACACTGCAGCAGGCCTCTTGGCCCATACTAGGCAGGTCCTTCACAATCCATCCCACTAACAGAATAATTGCCAAACCTAATTTTCAATTCTACCCAAGAAATAAGCTTTGAAGATTCTATTAACTCAAGTGCGAGTCCCACTCAAATCCAACCCCTCTCACTCATGAATTTATCCAACCTAAATTTGAAACTACCCAAGGTCCTAGCTTCAATGACCCTACTAGGCAGACTGTTCCACTCATCAACTACCCTATTTCCAAACCAATATTTTCCTATATCCTTTCTAAATCTAAACTTATCCAATTTGAATCCATTATTGCGGGTTCTCTCTTGGAGAGATATCCTCAAGACCTTATTTATATCCCCCTAAATCTAGTCATTCCTCGTCCAGCAACCATACTGGGCGGTCGTTGGTGCTCTGCCTCCTGGTGGTGCCGAGACGAAACTTTATTTTCTTCAACATGGCGGCAGCTGCCAGACGTCGCGTCAACACTGTCTGTATTGAAATTGTAAAGGGCGTGTTGCACCCGTCCACAGCCGGTACAATCCTACCTATGGTGTTGAAGGATACATACAAGATTGACATAGGTGACCTATATGGTGTAGCCTTAAATGGTCTAACCAGGGTATTCGTGAAACTGTCGTCAACACAGCAGTATGAAAGGTTGGTAGACAAGTATCAAGATCAAGTATATGCAGTTAACTCAAGTATGGAGGTGCGGTTGAGAGATGTCTCCCGGTCCTATACGTGGATAAGGGTGAGAAACGTACCATTCGAGGCGGATCCAGTGGATCTAATGGAAGTCTTCAAGGAATATGGGATTGTACATGCTGCAAATGTGGGAAAGTGGCATGAGGGACCCTTTGAAGGACTCATGGAGGGGTCTTATTCCTTGAAGATGTCCATCAGGCGACCTATACCATCATACGTAGTAATGCCTGAGTTCAGGACACAGGTGTACGTAACGTACGTGGGTCAACAGCGGACGTGCCGTACATGTGGGGCATTTGAACATGTAGCAGCGAATTGTCCAAAGAGAGGCAGCATCGATTTGAGGAGGGCTCAATCGACCAAGCAGGACAGTAGGACAGGAAACGACTACGATGGGGCAGGAGCCAACTACCCGGTCATGGAGTGAGATAGTGGAGGGCAGCGCAGGGACATGTCAAACACTCCCAACGATAGCTACAGAGGAGAAAAGAGAAACAGCAGAAGAGGAGGAAGGTTCAGGGAAGCCAGCCCTAATATGTCTTTGGAAGGGGTATTGGAGAGCCTCATAGCCGAGACCTTGCCTGAGTTAAGTACGGCTGCAGGAGAAGTCTTGGGGGAAGACAATGAACTAGGGATTGAAATGGAAGAGGATGGAACGAGGGAACAAGGTTTAGTATGTGAGACGGTGTGTGTGGAAGTGCATGAGCAAGAAAGTGGTCAGGGTATGGAAGTGTCGGGGGAATCCCGAAAGAGATCAGTAGCATCATCAGATGGAGAGGATGTATTAACACCTGCGCAGAGGTCATGCAAAAGCCCTTGGTGGATGCGTCAAAGAGGGAAAGGGAGGGATAAAATTTAAGGAAGGTGCCAAGGGTGGGAAATGTGTAAATAGAGCAGGAGGCACAGGGAAAACTGAAGTGACGCATGCATCAAGGTCGAAAGGTAAACCTTCATTGTTGTTTTCAAGTGTATAACTATTAATGTAAATGGTATGAGGGCAGAGGTTAAAAGAAAGTGGGTAGAGGTGACATTGAGACGTTATGGTGTGCAAGTGGGTTTTTTGCAGGAACATAATTATAGGATAGGAAGAGACTTACGTTTGGAAGGATATGATGTATATGCTGGGTCTTCAGGGAGATTAAAGGGTGGAGTTGCGGTAGTGATAAAGGTGTCAAGCCCTTTTCATTTGATTGCATGGGAGGAGTGTGGGGGGGGTCGTATAGTAAAGGTGGATGGGGAATGGGGTGGTATCAGAGTATGCTTTGTAGGGGTTTATATGCCGGCGGAGTTTTCCAGGAAGGTCAAGGACGAATTTGTGAATGAATATTTGGTATATGTCTTAGGAGGGTTGCCAGGAGTAGCGATCGTGGGAGGATTGGAACTGCGTTATCAGAAATAGAGATGTGGAACCTAGGGAGCGGGCTGTGTGTTAGGGGTCTTAAGAGATGTATTAAATAGTGTGGGATTGAAGGACGTGGTAGGTGGAGGGGAGAGAGTGGAGCACACATACCTTCGTAAGGATTATGCAGCCAGATTGGATAGGATATATGGGTCAGATCAGGTAGTGGCTGAAGGTGTGCAAACGATAGATGTAGGGTTTTCAGATCATAGGGGTGTTCTAGTAGAAGTTAGTTGGGAAGGAGCAGTTAGGTGGTATAGGGGTTACTGGAAATTAAATGTGAAATTGTTGAGTGGGGAGGACAAACAGGCAAGTTTTGTACAATGGTGGAAAGGGTTGTGGGTGCAAGGTAAGAAGCAGATTGAGTCGGGAGAGAGTATCATAGTGTGGTGGGAAAAAGTGGCAAAAGTGGGTATAAAAGGTTTTTACAAGACTGGGGAGAGAGGAGGCGGGTTGGACATTTGGGTTACAAAAGTACATAGAGGGGCTCTTGGCCAGATGTCACGAGAGGAATGGACCTAATGCAGTGCAGGAGATAAGGGGATTGAAAGAAAGGCTGAGAGAGATACAGAATGAAAGATTTGATGTTTGTCGTTTGAGGGCGGGGATGGATGATATTTTATGGGAGACAGGCCTTCGAAGTATGTTTTGAGCAAATGTAGGAAAAGAAGGGATGGTATGACAGTAAATAGCATAGAAGTGGATGAGTCGTTTGAGAATTATGTGAAGGGGCAAAGATTAAGGACGACTGAGGCGATGGGTGTATACGTGGATAAATGGTTTGAGAGGTATTGGAAAAGTGATGGGGTAGGCAGAACAGAGAGAAGAACAATTTTGGAGGGAATAACTGCAAAGGTGGGAGAGAGGGAACGAGTAAGTATGGAAGGTCCAATTAGTGAGGAAGAGATATTGGAGGCGGTGGATGGGTTAAGTAAGGGAAAGGCTCCAGGGATAGACGGCATAGTTAATGACTTCTATAGAATATATTGGAATGTATTAAGGGAATGTTTGGTATGGCTCTTTAACACAATGAAGGAGGAGGGATGCTTAGGAACAGATCAATGCATGGGTGTAGTGGTGTTGGTTAAGAAAGGGGGAACAGGAGTGACAATGAGCAATTACAGGCCTTTAGCAATGATGAATGCAGATTATAAGATTTTCGCGAAAGTATTGGGAAATAGGTTGAAAAAAGTGCTAGGAGGAGTGATTGAGGAAGGGCAGTGTGGGATACCGGGAAGAAGCATGATAAGTGGTCACGAAAGAATTAAAAAGTATATAAAGAATAGCATAGAGGGGGGAGTATTAGCATTAGATTGGAGACGGGCATATGACAGTGTGGAGAGAGAGGTGCTGTATGAAATTATGAGACACCAGGGGTTTGGGGAGGAAGTGGTAGGATGGGTTGAAACAGTGTATACGGGGGCATGTATAAGGGTGCAGATGAATGGCCGTGTGGGGAGAATGGTGAAAATGGAAAAGGGATTAAGGCAGGGATGCCCTCTGTCGCAATGTCTATTTGCATGTTTGCAAGACCCATTCTACAGACTAGTAAAGGAGGGTATGGGGGTGGGGGAGGGAGGGAGTGAGGAAGAGAGTGAGGAGCAGGGGATAGTGGGATACGTGGACGATACTACAGTGCTTGTAGGCAACGTAGAGGGACTGGTCAATGTAGGACGTGTAATAGAGGTTTTTTGTAGAGCAACGGGAATGAGGGTAAATGGGGCCAAATCACGATTATTGGAGGTAGGTAGATGGGTGGGGGGAAGGTTGGGCGAGAGGCATGGGTGGATAGTAGTGGAAAACATTAAGATATGTGGAATAATATATATGAGTAATGAAGTGGAAGCGCGTGGTGTAAATTCAGGTAGGATAGTGAAAAACGCAATGGATAGAATGAAGGGATGGAGACCAGGGGATCTTACATTACAGCAGAGGGTGATAGCAGTAAATACATTGATATATAGTAAGATTTGGCATGTAGCAGTGATATACCCATTAATGCAAGAAGATATACACAAGCTGGAGATTAAAGTGTTTCGATACATCTGGGCGTTTGGTAAACCATGGATTAGGAAAGAGATTGTTAGAAATAGGGTTGAGATGGGGGGTTTGGGGCTAATAGCGATAGAGCGTAGAGTAATATGTATGTATGTTAAAAGATGTGTTATAAGGTGGGGTGGGGTGGAGGCAGGTCGGGGGGGTAAAGTGTCAGAAGAATTAGGTAGGTGGTGGGGAGGCAAGAGTTTGGGGCAGTGTTGGGATCTCTTGAGAAATATAATAGTGATAAAAAATGCTCATAAGTTAACTGCAAGTGATATGGAGAAACTCGGATGGGGTAAAAGTGTAGAAGAAGGTGTAGGGGAATACCCTATGTATGATTGGGGCAATATATGGAAGGGATTCAAGAGTTTGTTATTGAGATCCAGAGACCGGGAACTTATGTATAGATTCTTACATGGAGCGGTGGCATCGAAAGCAGCTTTATTTAGGATGGGTATAGTTAAGGACGGGAGTTGTGACAGGTGTGGAATGCAGGAGACAGGGTATCATGCAATTTATTTTTGTGAGTATTTAGGGTGGGTACGGGAATGGATGGGTAGGGTATTAAGAAAATTGGGAGGGGGTGGCATAACAGTATTACGGGCAATAAGTTTGGATATAAATGGTATGAGTCAACAGGTGCGAAGGGGTTTAATGCACTTAATGGTTGACTATGTGTGCGTGTCATGGAGGTTGAAAACCACGGGGGTAAGGAGCGTATCAGGGCGCTTGCAGGAAGTATGATTGCAACAAGAAATAGGAATAGATGTGTGTATGGGGGGAGATGGGAGGGGCTTTCTCGGAGCAATACAAAGAAATGAGTTTAAGGGACTTATTGGAAGCATAGGAAATAATGAATGTAAAAGGGCTTGACAACAGGGGGGGGGGAATTAAGGGAGAAAGTAGGGAGGGGAGGGGTAGCTGGGTGGTGGTACAAACGGAATGGTTGGGTAGTAGGGAAGGAAATAGGATTTTACTGGGGGGGTAGTGTAGGTATGTAAGTATGTACGGGAATTAAGATAGTGAGGAAATAAGGGGGAGGGAAAGGATGACGGTTGACAAAAGATAATTTTAATGCAAAGGGAGACGGATGATGACCAGAGGGGTAAGGATAGTGTATGTGATGTTGGTAAATTACTAAAATAGACGGACAAAATAGACGACTTGAATTCATTAAAGTAAGGGGAAAAATGAAGGTTTACTTTGCATAAAGCAGAATAGGTGTGGTGGAGATATTATATAACGTATGTGCTATGTCCAGATGTTGTTTAGTGAACATAGTGTGGAAGGGAAGCTGTAGTTAACGCATTGTTAAGTTTGCAAAAATCGGTTCAAACATGTTAATGTGAATAATGGTGTTTCAAGATATGAGTGGATGAATTACTGTTACAATGTACAGACATACAGAATAATAACTACGAAGCTTGCGGTCAAGGTACGAGTGGACGTGTGTATGTAGGTATGAAAGATGATTGGTGTTACTTTCACAGATGATGTCAAGTCATATCATATAAGAATTACTTTATAATGAACAATGGATTAACATATATGTCGAGTGTCATAAAAAATTGTGGTTGAAATATATACAGTTTTATGTATAAATATAAAGCATACAAAATGTAGTGGAGAAAGTGGACACCTTGTGGTATGTACATCAGGGAATGACTTTGGGAGGACGAGTGCTGATAAATTATAAGGGTACTGCAGAAGTACATAAATGTATGTTATAAGGGAATATATTTATGTTGTTGAAGAATTGAAGATGAAAGGAAGAATTTTGGTGTATAAACTGTAGTCTTATTAGTTTGGGGCAAAATCACATTTAAAAGTTGTTGTAAGTGATTAATGCATAGCATAATGCAGAGGAGGGAACAGAGTAAACTCAGAGAGGAGGTGTAGAGTAATAACACCTAGGGATGACATATTTACACCTTGGGTGTATATACTTTGTTGTGAAAATAATAATGTATGTTAAAGGGTCAATAGCATAGGAGAGGAACAGAAGGAGATATTGTACAGTAAGAAAATATAAAGACTTATGTGTTGTAGACGTAAGTCCTACAGTTCAATTTGTATGTAGTATTGATAATGTAGTCTGGGAATGTTGTTGTTTCCATAAATGTATCAATATCATGCCTTACAGACATTATATTTTTTTTATGCTCTGTATATATATATTTGTGTTTTAAATAAAATATAAAAAAAAAAAAAAAAAATCTAGTCAATTTTTTTCTCATTTACTGATTTTTTTTATTAGGTATGAGCAGTATTATACAGATGGATATTTAAATATACTACAGGTAAAAAATATTTAGTTTTTCAGATGATATACACATTGCAAAACAAAATCTCCATTTATATAATTGTCATGTCGTAATGCCGTTTTTATAATTTCCTTAAAATTGATTATATATATATATATATATATATATATATGCAAAAAGATCACAGTAAACAGGTGATATCAAAATATGCAAGACAACCACTATGAAAAAATAGAAGAATTCCAAGCGCTTTCGTGACTACTCAGTTCCTTGATAATGTGAGTAGTTAAATTCCATTTAACTATTTGTTATTAGCTAATTTAATCTAAACGATGTTAGAACGGTGACCATTATGAGAAAAGTTTAGATGTGGTTAAAGTTGGAGATTGCAGATTGTATTCCTATCTAATTTGCCAAAAAAAAAAAAAAAATAAGTAGCAATCTAGAATTCACTTTGGGTGTCCTTGCATATCTAACTCTTCCAGTACGCCTGTACTGCTAAACTAATGCTGCTATACTATTATATTAATGCTAATGTAGAGACGGATTTGCGTCCCGACAGGAGACCGGCCGCAGTATACATAAGAACATAAGAACATAAGAAAGGAGGAACACTGCAGCAGGCCTGTTGGCCCATTCTAGGCAGGTCCTTCACATTCCATCCCACTAACAGAATATTTGTTCAACCTAATTTTCAATGCTACCCAAGAAATAAGCTTTGATAATTTTATTTACTCATGTGCAATTCCCACTCAAATCCAACCCCTTTCACTCATGAATTTATCCAACCTAAATTTAAAACTACCCAAGGTCCTTGCTTCAATAACCCTACTAGGCAGACTGTTCCACTCATCAACTACCCTATTTCCAAACCAATACTTTCCTATATCCTTTCTAAATCTAAACTTATCTAACTTGAATCCATTATTGCGGGTTCTCTCTTGGAGAGATACCCTCAAGACCTTATTTATATCCCCTTTGTTAATACCCATTTTCCACTTGTATACCTCGATCATGTCTCCCTCATTCTACGTCTTACAAGTGAATGTAATTTAAGGGTCTTCAATCTTTCTTCGTAAGGAAGATTTCTAATGCTATGTATTAATTTAGTCATTCTACGCTGAATGTTTTCTAACGAATTTATGTCCATTCTGTAATATGGAGACCAGAACTGAGCTGCGTAATCTAGGTGAGGCCTTACTAATGATGTATAAAGCTGTAATATAACCTCTGGACTTCTGTTGCTAACACTTCTTGATATAAATCCCAGTAATCTATTTGCCTTATTACGTACGCTTAGGCATTGCTGTCTTGGTTTAAGGTTGCTGCTTACCATCACCCCCAAGTCCTTCTCGCAATCTGTATGGCTAAGTTCTACGTTATTTAACTTATAAGTGCTTGGGTTATGGACACTCCCGAGCTTCAGAACCTTGCATTTATCTACATTGAACTGCATCTGCCACTTTTCTGACCACGAATTAAGTTTGTCTAAATCTTCCTGAAGTTCTATGACATCTATGTTTGAATCAATTATCCTACCTATCTTCGTGTCGTCGGCGAATTTGCTCATATCACTAGTAATTCCCTCAAGGTCATTGATATATATTATAAATAACAATGGGCCTAAGACTGATCCCTGTGGAACACCACTTGTTACAAGTCCCCATTCGGATTTAACCCCATTTATGCACACTCTCTGCTTCCTATTGGTGAGCCATGACTCGATCCATGACAGCACTTTTCCCCCAATGCCATGAGCTGCCACTTTCTTTAACAGTCTCTGGTGCGGTACTCTATCAAAAGCCTTACTAAAGTCTAAATAAACAATATCGAATTCTTTATCGTGATCAACAGCCTCAAAAGCTTTACTGAAGAAGGTTAATAAATTAGATAGGCAGGAACGGCCCCTCGTGAATCCATGCTGGGTATCATTAATCAAATTATGGTTATCTAGATGGCTTCTAATAATATCAGCTATAATTGACTCTAGTAATTTGCCTACAATTGAGGTCAGGCTTATTGGGCGGTAGTTTGACGGTAGTGACTTGTCCCCTGCTTTAAAAATAGGAATTACATTAGCCATCTTCCACATATCAGACACTACACCTGTTTGAAGAGATAAATTAAAAATGTTAGATATTGGTTCACAGAGTTCCATTTTGCATTCCTTAAGAACCCTTGCAAAAAGCTCATCAGGACCCGGCGATTTATTTTGTTTCAGTCGGTCCAGCTGTTTCATAATCATTTCGCTAGTGACTGTGATATTACATAATTTATCTTCTTCTGGGCCTCTGTAAAAATTAATTACTGGGATATTATTAATGTCTTCCTGTGTGAAAACCGAGAGAAAATAATTATTAAAAATAGAGCACATATCATTCTCCTTGTCAGTAAGATGCCCAAAGTTATTTTTAAGGGGACCTATCTTATCCCTAACTTTTGTTCTATACAAAGTGTCCTCAGGTATACTTTATTCATTCATGTTAAACTCAATTAATTTAATCATTTGGGATCAATCTTAACGTTGATGGGGTTGACTAACAAATGGATGCATTGGTCACAAATGTGATTGGAAAGATGAGGGGATTTAACTAATCGGTGCCATGTCAGTGCAGGGTCCGCCCAATCCCTTTGTAAATGCCGGGCCGAGCAGGCTGGCTAGGCACTCCAATCAACAAGGATTTGTCACCAGCTACGGTGCTAATCTCTGACGGCTGTTCTGTGTACACTACGACCGGCAGGCAATGATTAACATATAGAGGGGTTAATTGCTGTGTGCTGCTCTCTCTCTCTCTCTCTCTCTCTCTCTCTCTCTCTCATCCATAAACCCTCACACCCCCACATAACCCCCACATCCACCGACATAGCCCTACCCCCTCACCCACATAAACCCTGTACCAGGAGAGAGAGAGAGAGACAGATTTTGGTTGTTATTGCCTCAACATTACCACAAATCGAGGCGGGCAACTTTCCTTTCCCGAACTATTTCTGATTCATTTGCTCCATCTTTCACGCCGCGATGTTTCTCACTCAAACTTCCTATTTTGTATTCAACAATAAAAAAAGAGTATTATTTTACAGTTATACTTCAGCCTTAATATTAATTTCAAAACAAATACTGTCTGCATTTTTTTTAAAGTTCTCTTTCCCCTAGAGGAAATTTAAAATATACATAAGTAATTTTACAAATGTCATCTAAGATAGGCTAAGTTATGTTAAGTAATATTAAGTTAGGCTAGATTAGGTTTTGTTAGAAAATATATAAAAGCGTCCATTTAAACACTAAAGGGGAAAGTGAAAAGAATCTGTGTTCGTGTGGGACGAAAGTAAATGGAAATGACAGAAAACGTTCAAAACTGCACGTTCATTGTTCGTAATATAAGAATGTGTTGTGTAGATGGTTCAGAGAACAGACAAGTTGATAAATTAGACACATATGCAACACTTGGGTATCTTTAATGAGGAAACGTTTCGCCCCACAGTGGCTTCATCAGTCCATACTTCTTCGCACTTATGCTGTGTTCTTTTCAAGATTGTTGGACTGATTACATCGACTCAAGGCTGAGGGACTGATTACCTCAAACTCCTGTTTTTTTACCATTCTCCTTTGTATGGACTGATGAAGCCACTGTGTGGCGAAACGTTTCCTCATTAAAGATACCCAAGTGTTGCACATGTGTGTAATTTATCAAGAATGTGTAAAGTGATGGCGGCGTTTCCCAGGTCTGACTCATTTTCATTCCCAATTACCTTCACTTATCCATACTTATATACAAGTTATATTTACAGTGGTTTACTGTGATTCTTAATGAACTTGTTATTCACTCACAATCACCAATACTCACATGCACTCAGCCAGGGAAACGCACTCGATGCACTCTTCTAGACGGGAGAGAGAGAGAGAGAGATAGATAGATAGATAGAGAGAGATAGATAGAGAGAGAGATAGATTATTGAAGTTCATGATAAGTTCAGGACTTGCAGGTACTGGAGACACACACACACACGCAACTAGGTGAGTACACGCACATACACGCACGCATATACAACAGGCCTAGTGTCTAATCGACATGTGCCTAGGACAAAATGATAACTAACACACACACACACACTCACACACAGGGGGGAAGAAGGGACAGAGTGAGTCACTCAGACGCACTCATCCTGAGTCACCTACAAGTCGCAACTTGTAGGTTTCTGTGCAAATAAGTGTTTTTGAGGGCTACACCAGGGTACTGCAGGGGTTATCAAGTGTGTCAGGGTAGTGAACAACCCTTGAAGTGATTTACGAGTTGCCCTGAGCCACATAAGTGTGGGGAGAGCCATAATTTTATAAGTGATCTAGAAATAAATATTTGGAGGTGGGATCAGTGGGCCTAGTGTGCTCCAGGCGACGTTGCCACGTGTGTCACCCTAGATAATAAAGTGAAATTAATATGTGACAAGCGAAAGAAAT
>WNWK01032784.1:0-21637 GCA_009830355.1 Cherax destructor
TATATATATATATATATATATATATATATATATATATATATATATATATATGCAAAAAGATCACAGTAAACAGGTGATATCAAAATATGCAAGAAAACCACTATGAAAAAATAGAAGAATTCCAAGCGCTTTCGTGACTACTCACATTATCAAGGAACTATAACAGGAAACATGACAAGAAGGGCTTATAAAGGGGCGAGACTACACCTCACAGTCACATCACACTAACAAAGACTACACCTCACAGTAGCGTAACATCTCACGACTCTGTGAAGAGGAACATAAGAAAGGACCTGAAACTCTTCCCAAGAATTAAGATTAGTCCAATTTATTATTAAATTCTTCCCAAATTTTATTAATTATAAATGAATCCAATTTATATAAACCAAAAGAAATATTCATATTATTTTCAAAACTGCTTTTAATGAAACATGATTCTATTATATTTCTCTCAACCATGGACTTGCTTGATACAACCTTCTCAGCATTTTGAAAATCAATTGGATGGTTAAAATCTCTCACATGAATAAATAGAGCATTAGAATCTTGTCCAGTTCTAATGCTATATTTATGTTGTTTTAATCTTAGTTCAAGACTTTTACCAGTTTGACCATAATAAACTTTATCGCATACTTTACAGGGAATCTTATAGACACATCCGTCAGCATTTTGGGGGGAATTTTTTATCAAAAGTCTTTTTACTGTATCAAGATTTTTAAATGCAACTTTGATATTAAAATTCTTAAGAAAGGAAGGCATATCAACCAAGTTTTCATGGTAAGGGAGAACCAACATATTTTTGGTTGAATAAGGTTGGTTGTCCCTTTTTGGATTGTAAAAAGTATTCCTAGCTATTTTAAAAGATTTATCAATTATGTTTCTTGGGTATTTTAAATCATTAGCTATTTCATAAATTTTAGAGATTTCTTCATCTATGAACTCTGGACTACAAATACGTAAAGCTCTCAAAAACATTGAAGAAAAAACTGACACTTTAACTCTATCTTGATGTGAAGAGTAATAGTGTACATAGGAACAATTATTTGTAGGTTTTCTGTAAATTTTAAATTTAAAATCAATGTTACCCTTAATAATAAAAACATCTAGGAAGGGCAATGAGTTATTTACTTCGAATTCAACAGTAAAATTTATAGAATGAGCTAAGCTATTTAATTTAACAAGGAAATGGTTTATATCTACATTCTTAGGCATAAGGCACAAAATATCATCAACATATCTATACCACTTAGCTCTATTGGGAAGGATAGTGTTAAGCAATCTTGTTTCGAAAAATTCCATATATAAGTTACTAAGAACAGGTGAAAGAGGATTTCCCATTGCCATACCAAACTTCTGAGTGTAAAACTCATCATTAAATACAAATTTTGCATCAACAATACAAAGTTTAATAAGTTTAATGATAGTAGGAACTATCAATGGTAAATCATAATTAACCAGTTCTTCAGATAAGAAATTTAGTAAATCATCAACTGGAACTTTTGTAAACAAGGAGGTAACATCAAAACTAACCATATGAAATCATTTAAATCAGTCAAGGTGCTTAATTTATCAACTAAATCTAAGTTGTTTTAACATTAAAATGTTCTCGGTAAGCTTTCCTAATCATATTTCTTTATGTTTCCCATTTTCTTCTGCACTAATCAAGTCACATGTTTAAAATTCGACTTAATTTTTAAAAAACTGTTTGAATGAACAAGTTTTGCCTAAATCTCTTTTACCAAATAGACTCCTTGACATGAGAGATCGTCCTTTTGATGATTTTATGAGAATTATTCTTCAGAAACATATTGAAATTACTAAAATACAGGAGAAAGAAGCATTCAAAATATTGAGAAACAAAAATACTCCTTTTATCAAGCTATTCCATCAGAATGGCAACATAGTATGTTGGATCATTGCTATAATAAACTCAGAAGAATTTGTAATAATCTAAAAACAAACTACAAGAAAAATTAGATAATTTAATTGAAAATAGTGATTGGACAAAGCACGCTAATAACAATTTTGTAATTAACTTATCAGATGAAATATTAGATAAAAATACAACTGCTGCTCTTGGTTTCGGTTTAAGTTTTGCAACTTCAAAAAAACTTAATAATGTTGAAATTGCAAAAGCCTTTTGTAATTTAGAAAATCCTCTGATTTATCCACTGATGAAATTAATATTAGTAAGGGGATGGTATATAGCTCAATGTTAAAACAAAATATTCCCAATTGCCCTCAAAGATTTTTAAGTCTTATGATTCACTTTTGAATAATAAAAAATTGCGTCTTACTAAAGCAGATAAAATAAATGCAATAGTAATTATGAAAGAAACCGATTACCAAGATAAAATGAATAACCTCCTAGATGATTTTGAAACCTATTCTAAACTTAGAAAGAATCCCTTAGAAACTGTCAACAGCAATTTCAATAAAACAATAAAACATCTATTGAAGGGCAAAGATGAATTAATTAAAATTTACTTCCACTAATCCATCTTTACCTTATATGTATGGATTAATAAAAACACACAAACCTGGTAATCCTGTTAGACCAATTATTAGCTCTATAGGTTCAGTTTCTTATAAACTTTCTAAATGGCTTGTTGATATTTTGAGCCCAATTGTTGGAAAAATTTCTAATTTTAATGTTAAAAACAACTTAGATTTAGTTGATAAATTAAGCACCTTGACTGATTTAAATGATTTCAATATGGTTAGTTTTGATGTTACCTCCTTGTTTACAAAAGTTCCAGTTGATGATTTACTAAGTTTCTTATCTGAAGAACTGGTTAATTATGATTTACCATTGCCAGTTCCTACTATCATTAAACTTATTAAACTTTGTATTGTTGATGCAAAATTTGTATTTAATGATGAGTTTTACACTCAGAAGTTTGGTATGGCAATGGGAAATCCTCTTTCACCTGTTCTTAGTAACTTATATATGGAATTTTTCGAAACAAGATTGCTTAACACTATCCTTCCCAATAGAGCTAAGTGGTATAGATATGTTGATGATATTTTGTGCCTTATGCCTAAGAATGTAGATATAAACCATTTCCTTGTTAAATTAAATAGCTTAGCTCATTCTATAAATTTTACTGTTGAATTCGAAGTAAATAACTCATTGCCCTTCCTAGATGTTTTTATTATTAAGGGTAACATTGATTTTAAATTTAAAATTTACAGAAAACCTACAAATAATTGTTCCTATGTACACTATTACTCTTCACATCAAGATAGAGTTAAAGTGTCAGTTTTTCTTCAATGTTTTTGAGAGCTTTACGTATTTGTAGTCCAGAGTTCATAGATGAAGAAATCTCTAAAATTTATGAAATAGCTAATGATTTAAAATACCCAAGAAACATAATTGATAAATCTTTTAAAATAGCTAGGAATACTTTTTACAATCCAAAAGGGACAACCAACCTTATTCAACCAAAAATATGTTGGTTCTCCTTACCATGAAAACTTGGTTGATATGCCTTCCTTTCTTAAGAATTTTAATATCAAAGTTGCATTTAAAAATCTTGATACAGTAAAAAGACTTTTGATAAAAAATTCCCCCCAAAATGCTGACGGATGTGTCTATAAGATTCCCTGTAAAGTATGCGATAAAGTTTATTATGGTCAAACTGGTAAAAGTCTTGAACTAAGATTAAAACAACATAAATATAGCATTAGAACTGGACAAGATTCTAATGCTCTATTTATTCATGTGAGAGATTTTAACCATCCAATTGATTTTCAAAATGCTGAGAAGGTTGTATCAAGCAAGTCCATGGTTGAGAGAAATATAATAGAATCATGTTTCATTAAAAGCAGTTTTGAAAATAATATGAATATTTCTTTTGGTTTATATAAATTGGATTCATTTATAATTAATAAAATTTGGGAAGAATTTAATAATAAATTGGACTAATCTTAATTCTTGGGAAGAGTTTCAGGTCCTTTCTTATGTTCCTCTTCACAGAGTCGTGAGATGTTACGCTACTGTGAGGTGTAGTCTTTGTTAGTGTGATGTGACTGTGAGGTGTAGTCTCGCCCCTTATATAAGCCCTTCTTGTCATGTTTCCTGTTATAGTTCCTTGATAATGTGAGTAGTCACGAAAGCGCTTGGAATTCTTCTATTTTTTCATAGTGGTTTTCTTGCATATATATATATATATATATATATATATATATATATATATATATATATATATATATATATATATATATATATATATATTATATATATATATATATATAAACCCAGGATGTGAAACCTCTCAAAAAATGGCCTGAATATTATGGGTCATTTATATATATGATATAAAATAAGGCTTCTGTTACAGGGTTTCCTGAGGATCCGCCAGGATTCACCCGGTAATTGGTAAACAAGGTTAATTAAAAATTCGTGGGATTAACCAGGGGGTCATTTTCTGGGCTGACTCACACGACACACTGGCTGCCTGATCACTGCTGACACGACACACTGGCTGCCTGATCACTGCTGACACGACACACTGGCTGCCTGATCACTGCTGACACGACACACTGGCTTCCTGACCACTGCTGACACGACACACTGGCTGCCTGACCACTGCTGACACGACACACTGGCTGCCTGACCACTGCTGACACGACACACTGGCTGCCTGACCACTGCTGACACGACACACTGGCTTCCTGACCACTGCTGACACGACACACTGGCTTCCTGACCACTGCTGACACGACACACTGGCTGCCTGACCACTGCTGACACGCTCTAACACAAATTATTTGTGTAATTGTTTGTTACTCATTCGTTGTTGGGTTAGCTGAGGTGTGAATCATTTGCTGGATTAGCTGAAGTATAAATCATTCTTGGATTAGCTTCATTTAAATCATTCTTGGATTAGATGTTTTCACTGTAAATCATTGATGGATTAGTTTATTTTCATTGTGTAAATCATTGCTGAATTTAGTTGTAAATCACTGTAAATCACCGCCAAATTAGTTATCTCTCGGTGTAAAATCCTAAACTCTGCAAATTGTCATGCAACTTCCTCCCTGTTGTTCCTGCAACATGCCTGCAACTCAACACATATCACCAGGTAGGCCTATACAAATCCCAACATATTTTGCACTGTAATTCAACTAACTATTACGACTCGCTAGGCTAGACTTAACAAATACACCTTATTGTGATTTACACTGCGAATTAGTTGAGTCAGTTTGAAGAACAGTGTTGGTGTAAGATTATCCTGAGACGTTGAGTATTTCCTGGTCAGAAGTATATTGTCCTGGACACAAGTACTCTACTTGATCCCTCAGTATATTGCCCTGGACACAAGTACTAGTTAAGCCTACATCACAGTGCCAATCACCTCCCTGTAGGCCTAGTTAAGCCTACATCACAGTGCCAATCACCTCCCTGTAGGCCTAGTTAAGCCTACATCACAGTGTCAATCACCTCCCCGTAGGTCTAGTTAAGCCTACATCACAGTACCAATCACCTCCCTGTAGGCCTAGTTAAGCCTACATTACAGTGCCAATCACCTCCCTGTAGGCCTAGTTAAACCTACATCACAGTACCAATCACCTCTCTGTAGGCCTGTTAAGCCTACATCACAGTGCCAATAACCTCCCTGTAGGCCTAGTTAAGCCTACATCACAGTGCCAATCACCTCCCCGTAGGCCTAGTTAAGCCTACATCACAGTGTCACTCACCTCCCTGTAGGCCTAGTTAAGCCTACATCACAGTACAAATCACCTCCCTGTAGGCCTAGTTAAGCCTACATCACAGTTAGTTTACGTTAAATGACGTTAGTTTACGTTAAATGACGTTAGTTTACGTTAAATTACGTTGGTTTACGTTAATTTATTTTAGTTAACGTTAAATTACAATATTGTATGTCATGTTAAGTTAAATTACGTTACTTTACGTTAATCTGCGTTAAATTAGTTTAGGTTAAATTACGTTGGTTTGCGTTACATTACGTTAGTTTACGTTAAGTCACGTCTGGCAACGAGGTGGCTGAACAACCCCAGAAAACGTTCAATTGAATGCCTACGAGGCCCGTGGCCTGGTAGGTAAAGCTCTCGCTTCAGACGCTGAGAGACCGTGATTCAATCCCCGGTACGGGTGGAAACATTGGTACGTGTTTCCTTAAGACACCTGCTGTCCATATTCACCTAGCAGTAAGTAGGTACCTTGATGTTAGTCATCTTACACCTGGGTGTTAGTTGACTGGTGTGGGTCGCATCCTGGGGACAAACCTGACCTAATTTGCCCTAAATGCTCAGCATAACAAAGGGACTTTCTGTATAGTGGTATGTCATTGGTGTCAGCTATGGTCTGTATAAGTTGTATCATGTACTTGTAGAAATAATAATAATTATTATTATTATTATTATTATTATTATTATTATTATTATTATTATTATTATTATTATTATTATAAATTGGTGATGGAATAAGTTGATTCCATTTGATGATACATGACCATCAATTCCCCCGGACACACACACTGTCTCTCCAGCTCTCAATTTCTACCCAAATTCTATTCAAAACTTGCAATGTGATTTCTGATCCATTGGCAGAATTGGTTATGATGTAGATGAGGGTGGGGTCTCCAAACTGCGGTCCGGGGGCCGCAAGCGGGCCACTTGCGGCCCGCCACCGGACTTCATGCGGCCCCGCAGCAACCTGGAATATTTATAAATAGCAGAAGTAATAAATCCCTCATTTTCAGTCATTTTTAAGTCATTTTCAGTCACTTTAGTCTCTTCACTCACTCTCAGTCACTTTCAGTCACTTCAATCACTTTCAGTCACTTCAATCACTTTAGTCACTTTAGTCACTTCAGTCACTTTAGTCACTTCAGTCACTTTAGTCACTTCAATCACTACAGTCACTTCAGTCACTTCAATCACTACAGTCAGTTCAGTCACTTTAATCACTTCAGTCACTTCAATCACTACAGTCACTTCAGTCACTTTAATCACTTCAGTCACTTCAATCACTAAAGTCACATCAGTCACTTCAATCACTACAGTCACATCAGTAACTTCAATCACTTCAGTCACTTCAATCACTACAGTCACATCAGTCACTTCAATCACTACAGTCACATCAGTCACTTCAATCACTTCAGTCACTTCAATCACTACAGTCACATCAGTCACTTCAATCACTTCAGTCACTTCAATCACTACAGTCACATCAGTCACTTCAATCACTTTAGTAACTTCAGTCACTTAACGTTAAGGATTTTGTTGCTTGGAACAATTTATTCGTCAAAATTTCTTCAAATTTCAAATTCTAATTTTTTAATTGTTCAGATACACCCTTCAATTAAGGAAGGTAAAGGGAAAGGAATAGTGCAGAGTGAGTGTCGCCTCTTTAATGGGGCGTGAATTTCCCTGTCTCCTAATATGTTCATTTTTCCACTATAATCCACCTTGTCCATAATTACTATCGTATTTCCTTTGTTTTCGTAAGGTGAAGTCCAGGATCTTTTCTTAATTCATGGTATAACTTAACAGATCTTTGAGGACAATTGTTGTTGTAGAGGTGTGCAATTAATTAGCCTCAATGCACAGCACAGGGCGGGAACCAGAGAACACATCGTCAAAGAATTGCAAAAACCTGCATTGTAATATAACCTGGAGTGGAATACTCTACAATGTGTGTCAATTGATGTGGGATATACCATGTCTGGGGTGAAGGTAGGATATACCATGTCTGGGGTGAAGGTAGGATACACCATGTCTGGGGTGAAGGTAGGATACACCATGTCTGGGGTGAAGGTCGGATATACCATGTCTGGGGTGAAGGTAGGATACACCATGTCTGGGGTGAAGGTAGGATACACCATGTCTGGGGTGAAGGTAGGATATACCATGTCTGGGGTGAAGGTAGGATACACCATGTCTGGGGTGAAGGTAGGATACACCATGTCTGGGGTGAAGGTAGGATACACCATGTCTGGGGTGAAGGTCGGATACACCATGTCTGGGGTGAAGGTAGGATATACCATGTCTGGGGTGAAGGTAGGATACACCATGTCTGGGGTGAAGGTAGGATACACCATGTCTGGGGTGAAGGTAGGATATACCATGTCTGGGGTGAAGGTAGGATACACCATGTCTGGGGTGAAGGTAGGATACACCATGTCTGGGGTGAAGGTAGGATATACCATGTCTGGGATGAAGGTAGGATACACCATGTCTGGGGTGAAGGTCGGATACACCATGTCTGGGGTGAAGGTAGGATATACCATGTCTGGGGTGAAGGTCGGATACACCATGTCTGGGGTGAAGGTCGGATACACCATGTCTGGGGTGAAGGTAGGATATACCATGTCTGGGGTGAAGGTCGGATACACCATGTCTGGGGTGAAGGTAGGATATACCATGTCTGGGATGAAGGTAGGATACACCATGTCTGGGGTGAAGGTCGGATACACCATGTCTGGGGTGAAGGTAGGATACACCATGTCTGGGGTGAAGGTCGGATACACCATGTCTGGGGTGAAGGTCGGATACACCATGTCTGGGGTGAAGGTAGGATACACCATGTCTGGGGTGAAGGTCGGATACACCATGTCTGGGGTGAAGGTAGGATAACCATGTCTGGGGTGAAGGTAGGATACACCATGTCTGGGGTGAAGGTGGATACACCATGTCTGGGGTGAAGGAAGGTTTGACTGGGTAAGGTCGGATACAATGTCTGGGTGAGGAGGATAACAGTCTGGGTGAAGGTAGCCATGTTTGTGTATTGGGGGGGAAGTGTATCCATCCATGTCTTAGCATTGTTTAGCTCATTCTTCTGTGGTGGTCCATTCTTTGATTGTTTGGTATTCTGTCTGTAGTTGGTCCATTCTTACTAGATTGTTTGGTCCATTTTTCTGATTGTTTGAGGTCATCCTTCTGGGTGATTGTCTTGAGTCATTCTGTCTGATGTGGGTCATTCTGTAATCTGCATTGTTTGGTACCCATTCTTCTGATTGTTTGGTCATTTTTCACTCTGTTTGGGCTTCTTTGATTGTGTATTATTTGATTGTATTGGATACATTATTCTGATAAGTATGGATACATTTTCATGATTGGTGGTTGGTAGATTACCTATGTTTGGCATATGGTGAAGGATCACCATTGCTGGTGTGTGACTATGGAGGTCACCTGTTACAGGTAGATGATATAGAGTCAGTAAGAACTATACGTGATAATAATAGATAACTTCAAGTAATAATACACTAATCTACATACAAACTAATAATCACACATCACTACAATAAAGTTCTAAAAATATTGATTCAAGCACTGATGTGACCAGACACCATTGGCTCAATTCTATCCATGGTGTGCACTACTGATGTCACTCTGTCACTCTGGTAATGTGGTCCATCATCCACTTACTAGGTAGATGTTCAGTCATCCACTACTAGGTCAGATGTTCCAATCATTCTAGGTAGACGTTCCCTATCCTACTAGGAGACTTTCCATACAGTCCAATCTGACTCAGTAACTGTTCACTCATCCACTACTAGGTAGACTGTTCCACTCATCCTACTAGGTGACTGTTCCACTCATCACTACTAGGAGACTGTTCACTCATCCACTACTAGGTAGACTGTTCCACTCATCCACTACTAGGTAGACTGTTCCACTCATCACTACTAGGTAGACTTTCCATCATCACTACTAGGTAGATGTTCACTCATCCACTACTAGGTAGACTGTTCCACTCATCACTACTAGGTAGACTGTTCCACTCATCACTACTAGGTAGACTGTTCCACTCATCACTACTAGGTAGACTGTTCCATCATCACTACTAGGTAGACTGTTCCACTCATCCACTACTAGGTAGACTGTTCCACTCATCCACTACTAGGTAGACTGTTCCACTCATCCACTACTAGGTAGACTGTTCCACTCATCCACTACTAGGTAGACTGTTCCACTCATCACTACTAGGTGACTGTTCCACTCATCCACTACTAGGTAGACTGTTCCATCATCCACTACTAGGTGACTGTTCTCAATACTAGATGTTCACTCATCCACTACTAGGTAGACTGTTCCACTCATCACTACTAGGTAACTGTTCCACTCATCACTACTAGGAGATGTCACTATCCATACTAGTAACTGTTCACTCATCCACTACTAGGTAGACTGTTCCACTCATCCACTACTAGGTAGACTGTTCCACTCATCACTACTAGTACTGTTCCACTCATCACTACTGTACTGTTCCACTCATCACTACTAGGTAGACTGTTCCACTCATCTACTACTAGGTAGACTGTTCCACTCATCCACTACTAGGTAGACTGTTCCACTCATCACTACTAGGTAGACTGTTCCATCATCCACTACTAGGTAGACTGTTCCACTTCTATCTATGATATTCCCTCATACTACTAGGTAGACTGTTACTCACCACTATTAGCGTCTGATCACTACATCACTCCTATTAACGTTCCACTCATCTACTACCTAGGTACGTTCACTTTCCTACTGCATCCATCTCTTAGGTAGACTGTTTACTCTCCACTCTAGGTAGACGTTCCACTCATCTACTACTAGGTAGTGTTCCACTCATCCCACTACTGTGGACTGTTCCACATGCATTTCTCACATCAGGAGACTGTTCACTATCCCTACTGGTAACTTTCACTCATTACTACTAGGTAGACTGTTCCACTCATCACTATAGGTAGACTGTTCCACTCATTACTACTAGTAACTGATTCCACTCATCTACTACTAAGTAGACTGTTCCACTATCTACTACTAGAATGTTCACTCATCACTACTGGTAGACTGTTCACTCATCACTACTAGGTAACTGCATCATATGGTAGCTATCCACTACTAGGTAGACTGTTCCATCACTCACTGTTCACTGTATAGAGACTGTTCACTCATCCACTACTAGGTAGATGTTCCATCATCCACTACTAGGTGATGTTCCATCATCACTACTAGGTAACTGTTCCACTCATCACTACTAGAGGATTCAACCATAATTTCACTATCCACTACTAGGTAGACTGTTCACTCAATCTACTACTAGGTAGACTTTCCACTCATCCACTACTAGGTAGACTGTTCCACTCATCCACTACTTATAGATTTATCAATACTAGTAACTATTACATAATAATAATCAATAATTACTATAATACTAGTAACTATATACACTACTTTAATCCCATTTTTTTTCTGAAATTTCTTTCTCTAAGTAAATATCCTTTGAATCCTTATTTACCGGGTCGAACCTTATTTACGTCGCCATTATTTACGTCGCCATTATTTACGTCCCCTTATTTACGTCTCCCTTATTTACGTCTCCCTTATTTATGCCCATCTGCTGTTAGCGTCATCTTCTGTTTTCTGGTTGTTAGGTATCCCTTGATCCATTGCAACACTATACCTGGTATCCCTGTGTGTGTTTTAATTTGTGAATCAGTTATTGGTGGGGCACAGTGTCAAGTGCTTTCCTACAGTCCAGGAAGGTGAAGTCAACCCCTCCTGGTCTTTCTTGCTCGATTTCGGTTATTTTGTCGTCGGTTAGACCAGCAGGTTAGTGAGGCAAGATTTATCCTCCCTAAATTCGTACTCTCTGATTAAAAATATTAAGATCTAAACTTTCCTAAATTTGTATTGTGTCCCAACTTTCTAGATACTCAACCACTGGCTCCCACGATTACATTTGTCCGGTACTCTGGACAGTATACATGTCAGTGATGGTCAGCAATAAGTCAGCAGTTTCCCAGGTGTCCAGTACGTCTACAGTGACACGTCACTGTAGATCACTGGTATAGAAAGTACAGTGCTTCACCCCATTCTCTCAGTATCCAGGATGATAATATCGTCAAGTCCAAGGGTTTATCATCTGTCTGAATTCCATTCAGTATATGATGACAGTGAATTTCAGCTCTGCATTATAGCACCAGAGTAATAATTTAACAACAACAGAGTAATAATAATAATAATAATAAAAATAATAATAATAATAATAATAATAATAATAATAATAATAATAATAGCAGCAATAATAATAATAATAATAATAATAATAATAATAATAATAATAATAATAATAATAATAATAATAATAATAATAATAATAATAATAATAATAATAATAATAATAATAATAATAATAATAATAATAATAATAATAATAATAATAATAATAATAATTGAATGCCCCAACATGGATACTGTTTGGAAGTGTTTGAGGCAGGAATACGTTTTTTCATAATATATACCGTATATGCAAGAACATAAGTAGGTACAGCAGACAGTGTAAGTAGGGTCCAGCAGACAGCTTAAGTAGGGTTCAGCAGACAGCTTAAGTAGGGTCCAGCAGACAGAATGAACGTAGCAGTAATAAAGAGGTGACGTGAAGAACGGCAGGGAGAGAACGGGAGACCAACACCTGCTAGATTACAGGTGTTTTGACGTTCGTGGTTCACGAAGGGGATTTAAAAACGTTCCTGAGGGCGCAATCCGGATTTTCACAACAATACTGATTGCGCGTTACAGCCATAATTGTGTCATCCTCACCCATCCTTCAGAGTGCAGGTACTGTACTTCCCACCTCCAGGACTGTAACATCCTCACCCATCCTTCAGAGTGCAGGCACTGTACTTCCCACCTCCAGGACTGTAACATCCTCACCCATCCTCAGAGTGCACACTGTACTTCCCACCTCCAGGACTGTAACATCCTCACCCATCCTTCAGAGTGCAGGCACTGTACTTCCCACCTCCAGGACTGTAACATCCTCACCCATCCTTCAGAGTGCAGGCACTGTACTTCCCACCTCCAGGACTGTAACATCCTCACCCATCCTTCAGAGTGCAGGACTGTCTTCCCACCTCCAGGACTGTAACATCCTCACACCATCCTTCAGCAGGCAGTACCTCCCACCTCCAGGACTGTAACACCCACCCATCCTTCAGAGTGCAGGCACTGTACTTCCCACCTCCAGGACTGTAATCCTCACCATCCTTCAGAGTGCAGGCACTGACTTCCCACTCCAGGACTGTAAATCCTCACCCCTCCTAGATCACTCAGACTCCACCTCGTCGTAAATTCTACCTCAGCGCACATCTTCCACCTCAGACTTACATCCTACCTCCTTCAGAGTGCAGGCACTCTTCCCACCTCCAGGACTGTAACATCTCCCCACACTCACGTCCTCAGTAGACTCTTCCCACCTCCAGGACTGTAACATCCTACCTCCTTCGGAGGCTGTACTTCCCACCTCCAGGACTAACATCCTCACCCATCCTTCAGAGTGCAGGCTGTACTTCCCACCTCCAGGACTGTAACATCCTCACCACCTTCAGGCAGATCACTGTACTTCCACCTCCAGGACTGTAACATCCTCACCATCCTTCAGGTGCAGACTGCTTCCCACCTCCAGGACTGTAACATCCTCACCATCTTAGAGTGCAGGCTGTACTTCCACTCGACTTACTCCTCCACGTGCGCTCATCAGATGAACTCCACTCAGAGCACCTCTCACTCGACCACACATCCTTCAGTGGCTGCTTCCTCGTAAATCACATCCTCAGGTGGACGATACTCATGTACATCTCATCTGTAGACTTCCACTCAGGCTGACATCCACATCTCATGCGTCTCCTCATTCCCACCTTCATCGTTCACTCCAGAGATCCCTCTCAGATCTCGACTAAATCCCACATCTAGAAGCCTTCTTCACCTCAGACTTAAATCACCTCAGGTGGGACTGTCCACTCGACAATCTCCCTCATCCTCCTCATTACTCATTACCTCCAGTGACATCCACTACTGTCTTCCCGATAACCCACCTGTGATTCCACCTCAGACTATCCCTCTCAGGTGCCCCCTCAGGACTGTAACATCCTCACCATCCTTCAGAGTGCAGACTTCTTCCCACCTCCAGGACTGTAACATCCTCACCATCCTTCAGGTGCAGGCACTGTCTTCCACCTCAGGACTGTAACATCCCACCATCCTTCAGAGTGGGCTGTCTTCCCACCGGACTGTAACATCCTCCCATCCTCAGGTGAGCCTGCTTCACCTCAGGACTGAACATCCCACCATCCTTCAGGTGAGGCATCTTCCACCTCAGGACTGAACATCTCACCCATCCTCAGGTGCAGGACTGTCTTCACCTCAGGACTGTAACATCCTCACCATCCTTCAGGTGCGCACTGTCTTCCACCTCAGGACTGTAACATCCTCACCATCCTTCGAGTGCAGGCACTGTACTTCCCTCAGGACTGTAACATCTCACATCAGGTGAGGCTCTTCCCCCTCAGGACTGTAACATCCTCACCATCCTTCAGGTGCGGACTGTACTTCCACTCAGGACTGTAACATCCTCACATCCTTCAGTGCAGGACTGTCTCCACCTCAGGACTGTAACATCCTCCCATCCTTCAGGTGCAGGCACTGTCTTCCACCTCCAGGACTGTACATCCTCACATCTTCAGAGTCAGCACTGTCTTCACCTCAGGACTTAACATCTCACCATCCTTCAGGTGAGCACTGTCCACCTCCAGGACTGTAACATCCTCCCATCCTTCAAGTGCAGACTGTCTTCCCACTCCGGACTGTAACATCCTCACCATCCTTCAGAGTGAGCACTGCTTCACCTCCAGCTGTAACATCTCACATCCTTCAGGTGGACTGTCCACCTCCAGGACTGTAACATCCTACCCATCCTTCAGGTGCAGCACTGTCCACCTCCAGGACTTAACTCCTCCATCTTCAGAGTGCAGGACTGCTTCCACCTCCAGGACTTAACATCCTCACCATCCTCAGGTGAGGCACTGTCTTCCACCTCCAGGACTGTAACATCTACCATCTTAGGTGAGGCACTGTACTTCCACTCCAGGACTGTACATCCTCACCATCCTTCAGATGCAGCTGCTCCACCTCAGGACACATCCTCCATCCTTAGGTGCGACTGCTACCTCCCGTAACTCTCCATCCTTCAGTGCAGCTGCCCTCAGGACTTATCCCCATCCTCAAGTGAGGCACTGTCCACCTCCAGCTGTAACATCCTCACCATCCTAGAGGCAGGCATCTCCCTCAGGACTGTAACATCTCACCATCTCAGTGAGTGTCTCCCTCCAGGACTGATCTCCATCTTCAGGTGAGTGTCTTCACCTCCTCCAGGACTGTAACATCCTCACCATCCTTCAGAGTGAGGACTGTCTTCCACCTCAGGACTGTAACATCCTCACCATCCTTCAGAGTGCAGACTGTACTTCCCACCTCCAGGACTGTAACATCCTCACCCATCCTTCAGAGTGCAGGTACTGTACTTCCCACCTCCAGGACTGTAACATCCTCACTCATCCTTCAGAGTGCAGGCACTGTACTTCCCACCTCCAGGACTGTAACATCCTCACTCATCCTTCAGAGTGCAGGCACTATACTTCCCACCTCCAGGACTGTAACATCCTCACCCATCCTTCAGAGTGCAGGCACTGTACTTCCCACCTCCAGGACTGTAACATCCTCACTCATCCTTCAGAGTGCAGGCACTGTACTTCCCACCTCCAGGACTGTAACATCCTCATTCATCCTTCAGAGTGCAGGCACTGTACTTCCCACCTCCAGGACTGTAACATCCTCCCCTATCCTTCAGAGTGCAGGCACTGTACTTCCCACCTCCAGGACTGTAACTTCCTCACCCATCCTTCAGAGTGTAAGCACTGTGCTTCCCACCTCCAGGACTGTAACATCCTCATTCATCCTTCAGAGTGCAGGCACTGTACTTCCCACCTCCAGGACTGTAACATCCTCATTCATCCTTCAGAATGCAGGCACTGTACTTCCCACCTCCAGGACTCGAGTCCAGCCAACCAGTTTCCCTGAATCCCTTAATAAATGTTACTTTACGTCAGTTATCCTCAAAAAAAAAAAACACCAACTGTCATCACCATCACAACCAACAATAACAACCATCACAACCAACCACTACCACCAATAACCACCACAACCACTACTAACACCACTTATAACCACCCACTTAACTCACCTTTTAACCCAACCGCACTCTATATTAAAAATTTCTCCTTGATAACCTTCGCAAGTGCTTCACCTGTGTTTCACCAGGGCTTCACCTGTGTTTCACCAGTGCTTCACCTGTGTTTCACCATTGTTTCACCAGTGCTTCACCAGTGCTTCACCAGTGCTTCACCTGTGTTTCACCAGTGTTTCACCAGTGCTTCACCATTGCTTCACCAGTGCTTCACCAGTGCTTCACCATTGCTTCACCAGTGCTTCACCAGTGCTTCACCAGTGTTTCACCAGTGCTTCACCTGTGCTTCCCCTGCAATAAGAAGCCTCACACCTCTCAACTTTCACTTACATAAAACTTTACTAACAATAGTCAGCAGAAAATTACCGACATGGGTATTTGTTCTCGTATTTTTTATTTTCATTACTTTCCCCGTTGAAAACTTTCGTATATATTTTTTCAGCAGCTACAAGAATAAACTCACTTGAAGGATGTCTTAATGCTCCTAAAAGGCTCTTGATCCAGGAAAGTAGAGTTAAACTCAATTATATATATATATATATATATATATATATATATATATATATATATATATATATATATATATATTATATATATATATATATATATATATATATATATATATATATATATATATATATATATATATATATATATATATATATATATATATATATATATATATATATGTGTGTGTGTGTGCGTATTTGTGTGTGTTTGTGTGTGTACTACCTAGTTGTTGTTGCAGGGGTCGAGTCATAGCTCCTGGCCCCGCCTCTTCACTGGCCGCTACTGGGTCACTCACCCTGCGCCATGAGCTTTATCATACCTCTTCTTAAAGCTATGTAGTGAACCTGCCTCCACTACATCGCTTCCCAAACTATTTCACTTCCTGACCACTCTGTGACTGAAGAAATACTTCCTAACATCCCTGTGATTCATCTGAGTCTTCAACTTCCAACTGTGTCCCCTTGTTGCTGTGTCCCATCTCTGGAACATTCTGTCTCTGTCCACCTTGTCAATTCCTCTCAGTATTTTATATGTCGTTATCATGTCCCCCTATCTCTCCTGTCCTCCAGTGTCGTTAGGTCGATTTCCCTTAACCTCTCCTCGTAGGACATACCCCTTAGCTCCGGGACTAGTCTTGTTGCAAACCTTTGCACTTTCTCTAGTTTCTTTACGTGCTTGGATAAATGTGGGTTCCAAACTGGTGCTGCATATTCCAGTATGGGCCTAACGTACACAGTGTACAGGGTCCTGAACGATTCTTTATTAAGATGTCGGAATGCTGTTCTTAGGTTTGCTAGGCGCCCGTATGCTGCAGCAGTTATTTGGTTGATGTGCGCCTCAGGAGATGTGCCTGGTGTTATACTCACCCCAAGATCTTTTTCCTTGATTGAGGTTTGTAGTCTCTGGCCCCCTAGTCTGTACTCCGTCTGCGGTCTTCTTTGCCCTTCCCTAATCTTCATGACTTTGCATTTCGTGGGGTTAAACTCCAGGAGCTAATTGCTGGACCAGGCTTGCAGCCTGTCCAGATCCCTTTGTAGTTCTGCCTGGTCCTCGTCCGATTGAATTCTTCTCATCAACTTCACATCATCTGCAAACAGGGACGTGTGTGTGTGTGTGTGTGTGTGTGTGTGTGTGTGTGTGGGGTTATGTGTGTGTACTCACCTAATTGTACTCACCTAATTGTGGTTGCAGGGTCGAGACTCAGCTCCTGGCCCCGCCTCTTTGCTGTCCGCTACTGGGTCTCTGCTCTCCCTGCTCCATGAGCTTTATCATACCTTGTCTTAAAACTATGTATGGCTCCCGCCTCCACTATATCGTTCGCTAGACTATTCCACTTCCTAACTACTCTATGGCTGAAGAAGTGCTTCCTAACATCCCTTTGACTCATCTGAGTCTTCAGCTTCCAGTTGTGTCCCTTTGTTTCTGTGTTCCCTCTCTGGAACATCCTGTCACTGTCTACCTTGTCGATTCCTTGCAGTATTTTGTATGTCGTTATCATGTCTCCTCTAACCCTTCTGTCCTCCAGTGTTGTTAGTCCTATTTCCCTCAACCTTTCTTCATAGGACAGACCCCTGAGCTGTGGAACTAGTCTTGTCGCAAACCTTTGCACTTTCTCTAATTTCTTGACGTGCTTGACCAGGTGTGGGTTACAGACTGGTGCTGCATACTCTAGTATGGACCTGACGTACACGGTGTACAGTGTCTTGAACGATTCCTTGTGTGTGTGTATGTGTGTGTGTGTGTGTGCGCGAGTATATTTCGGTCTAAGAAGAGACCCTCTTCAGGTGAGATATGTTTCTAGTTAGACCGATAACATTTGCCTTCCTATTTCGACTCCTAACATGGGTCGTCCTCAGGTGAATGTACTGGCCCATGTTGGAACACAGTTGCCGGTACCTACATCTCCGGGTGTCAGGTCAACATTACTCCTAACCTATTTCTGTGAGAATGGATGCTGGGGTCCTTCAGTGCAACTCTGGCAGTAGCATCTACTCCGAAGTGCCCTGCATAAGAGGTGTCCTGATGCTCGACTGGTAGCGCACTCGCTGAAGCCCTACACACCAGGATGTATAACAATATATGTCTACGCACTCATTACTAAATTATAATAAACAGACAACTGTTGAGTGAATAAAGAGTGAATAACGCAACAGATGAATGTTGAATATGTTCATTACTATGTCAGGTGAGGAATTAGACGGGCAAAACATCTGGGTATCTTGAAGTGAACACGTTTCACCTAGTAGCAACTCGATCAATAGGGAGATGATGTATAGTGGCAGCATGTATGTTGCAGAAACACATTGATAATGAGAGAGAGAGAGAGAGAGAGAGAGAGAGAGAGAGAGAGAGAGAGAGAGAGAGAGAGAGAGAGTGAGTCGATATCAGAGGTGAGGAGTGACCAGAGGAAGAGAGTGTGGGGTTACATTTGAAGAGGGAGGAGGTGTAGACCTCGACACGAGACAGTGTTGAGTGATACCTGCTACATGTCGACTTGAAGTGCCGTGTCGACTTGATACCTGCTGACAGTGTTGACTGATGATACCTGCTGACAGTGTTGACTATGATACCTGCTGACAGTGTGACTTGATACCTGCTGACAGTGTCGACTATGATACCTGCTGACAGTGTTGACTATGATACCTGCTGACAGTGTTGACTATGATACCTGCTGACAGTGTTGACTATGATACCTGCTGACAGTGTCGACTATGATACCTGCTGACAGTGTCGACTATGATACCTGCTGCAGTGTTGACTTGATACCTGCTGCAGTGTTGACTATGATACCTGCTGACAGTGTTGACTATGATACCTGCTGACAGTGTCGACTATGATACCTGCTGACAGTGTCGACTATGATACCTGCTGACAGTGTTGACTATGATACCTGCTGACAGTGTTGACTATGATACCTGCTGACAGTGTTATATATATAATATATATATAATTTATATATATATATATATATATAATATATATATATATATATAATTTTATATATATATACATATTATAATAATATATTATATGTAATGTTTCGCTAAGTACTCCGTTTTTTTGTTTTTTGTATTGGTTACGGCACCGTGACGTCACTGCTCAGTGGTTGGCGGGTGACCAATCATCGTTGAGGTCGCACCAATCACAGAACGACCTGGGCTGGCAAGTTCTCCAGGAACACACATTTTTTTTTTTTCCCTGTGTTTTGATTCGCTGTGTTTGGAGCAGTCGAAATGCTTCCCTCCTCGAGTCTTTAAACGAGTCGAGAATTACAAGGGCGCAGAATTAGTTGAAAAGAGTGATGATAACTGGGAATTATCGTTAAGCAGAGAGGGGGGTTTAGAAATGTTAATGTGATGTTAGTGAAGAGGGTGTGAGCGAAAAGTTGCGGAATTCTCATTGATCTAGGCAGCGGGTGCCATGTAGGTGAGACGGGGGTGGAACAGGTGAACACGGGCGTTTATAAAGCAAGAGAGACTTCCCTGGTAATCGCATTTGGCTGCCAGGGGTATCCTAGGACCCATCACAAGCACAAGACACTCAGGCACATCTCTCTCTCTCACTCTCCACCCCAGACAACCCACCTCACAGCATCAAGACAGTGTCTTTCAAAGACACAAGTCACTTCACATAGGTCCACCCGAGATCAAAAAAACCCCGAGGCGGTCATAACACAAAGCCAACCCAAAAAAAAAAAAAATTCCCGACTCTTCAAACCAAGCATCAACGACTTGATAAAGAGCACTTACTCTCTTTACCCCTTAAACCTAGTGTTTAAAAATCCTGCCCATCATCCCAAAAGAGTGAAGAGTCGGCCCAGGGGTGAAGGGCTGAGTCTCAGTGTCGCCCAGGCAGCTATGCGTCGCGCCCCGGCACAGTTCCCCAGTCTGCGACCCGGGCAGTCAGGGCCCCCCTGCCCACCCTCCTCCCCTTGTAGTGGGCGTCGTAACTTTTTCCCGCCAGGGGGGGGTAAGCCTATTATAGAGTCATGGATGACAGTGTGTTTGTATATGACTTTGATGCAGAGTGGGTTCGAACCTGTGAGGACTGAGAGATAATGTCTGTAAATAAGTTCTCCCGTTTGAGAATTGTTAATGTATATATATATATATATATATAATTATTATTATTAAAATATATAATATTTTTTTTATTTTTAAAAAATATAGGAAATTTTTTTTTTCCCCAGTGGAAAAAATAAGAAATTTCAACAAGTTGGTTAAATGGTAAAATTCACAGGATTGTGGGTTTCCACCAGGGTGGTGGTAATATCCACCGGATGTGGTAAACCAAGGGTGGGGGTTATCCACCAGGTTGTGGTAAATCCACCAGGATTTTAATATACCGGATTGTGGTAATATCCACCAGGATTGTGGTAATATCCACCAGGATGGGGGTAATATCCACCGGATTGGTAATATCCACCAGGATGGTGGTAATTCCCCCAGGATGGTGGTAATATCCACCAGGGTGGTGGTAATATCCACCAGGATGGTGGTAATCCCCCAGGATGGTGGGGAATATCCACCCGGATGGTGGTAATATCCCCCCAGGGTGGTGGTAATATCCACCGGATGGGGGTAATATCCACCAGGATGGTGGTAATATCCACCAGGATGGGGGTAATATCCACCAGGATGGGGGTAATATCCACCAGGGGTTGCGGTAATATCCCCCAGGATTGGGTAATATCCACCAGGATGGTGGTAATATCCACCAGGGTGGTGGTAATATCCACCAGGATGGTGGTAAAATCCACCAGGATGGTGGTAATATTCACCGGATTGCGGTAATATCCACCAGGATGGTGGTAAAATCCACCAGGGTGGTGGTAATATCCCCAAGGATGGTGGTAAAATCCCCCGGATGGTGGTAATATCCACCAGGATGGTGGGAATATCCCCCAGGGTGGTGGTAATATCCACCAGGATTTAAACCCAAAAGGGGAAAACCCCCGGAGGGGCCAAGGATTTAAACCCCAAATTGGAAAACCAAAATTTACCAGGAGGTGGAAACCCCAAAGGGGAAAACCCCAGGGGGGAAAATTCAAAGGGGGGAACCCCAGGAGGGGAAAAACCCGGAGGT